>VUQH01054574.1:0-19739 GCA_015106775.1 Etroplus canarensis | reverse complement strand
AAAGAAAGTGAAGTTTTCCTCACACGCTGACATGTGTAGCATAGAAAATCTGATCTCAGCAGAAATCTGAATTGCGTGCAGTGGGAGCGAAGTGTGAGACAGAGGAGAGAACACCAGAGTTCTGAGCTGAGGGCCTTCATCCTGGTTCCCAGACCAGGTGTGCCACATCGCATGAGCTGAGCTTTGTTCAGCGACACGCAGAGAAAGAGAGCTGCTGTTCCCATTTCTACACAGACTCCTTTAGGAAGGGACATCACAAGAATACAGCCCCCTCATGTCACTGAAAGCACACGGCAAGGGAAGTCTTTAAAAACCGTCAGCTGGGGAAAAAAGTTTGACCCGGTTTCATTTCTACAGCTAGTTACCCTGGCTAAATGAAATGTGCAGGCACATTAGATTAAATGTTCACATGAATAAACAGCTGTCATCAGAACAACACAAGTAAAAACTGATGGGGAGATAAGATTCCAGAGTTTTCAGGTCCTGATAAAACATGACGGTGTTTCAGTGAACACCAGCGCAGAAGATTTCCTGAGATGAGCTTTGATGAAATGGACGTCATCCACGCACACAAAAACATATTGTTAGCGTTTAAACTGCTGTCATTTCTTTAGTGCAGGTTTCATGACATGTTTTCTACATTTCTGCCATATTTGTAGAAGTAATGGCTGAGTTATGTGACTGTTGTCAGAGGGAACAAACTGATGCATTTATTTGAAGGTGCTATGCAACCTCCTGGCTTAATGGCATCTTGACAAACAGCTGCTTGTCCTCTGTCAAATATTTGTTCACTCTCACTGTGTGCCATCATGTCCCCGTATCATTATTCAAACAGCTTATATAAACACTTTTACCATGACCCACAAGTTGGCTGCTCCATTGTGAATAAGCTGTCCCAGACTTTGATGCTTAATGGGGCCAGGACTTTTAACAATGTGAGCAGGTCTGATAACACCATGACTTCATGACAGCTGCTCAGAGCTGATGAGCCCTGAAAACGAACAGCAGCCTCTCACTGTGACGACACAACAGCTCAAAAAATTCTGTGATTCACAAGAAGGTTTGGTAAAGGTTTGGACCGTCTCAGGGCCGTTTATAAATACTGTTTACAGAAAGCTTCAATGCAAAAATTAAACACAGAAAATGATCATGTTTGAGTCCAGGGATTTCAAATTTAAGCCATACCATACTTTACTTTATTATTTTATCACCATAAAAGAGAGCTTACAATATGACATGGTAAAAAAATTACTGAACTTAATCATTTTTTAAAACCTGTAAGAGGCAGCAGAACTGTAAAAGGATTCCTCTTACATCCCTTCCTGACTTCTGCCGTTTGAAAGTCACGTGTGCTTTTATCTGAAAAACTTGAAATACTCAAATATGCAGATTTTTGTTATAATTTTGTTGTTTTTGTTTGCGTGTCATTTCATGCCATCTTGTGTTCTTGGTGAAGAAAAATGACAGTGTGCCATCACCAAGTGCTGCTGGTCAGGCTTGCGTATGTAATGTATCTGGAGTCTTTCAGTCTGTCTCATGCTGCAGGGTGGCAGATATTTCCTCTTGCTCCTTTCACACCCGATTAAAATAAGTATAGTTTTAATCCTGTATCATCTACACAACTAAATTCTGCAGTCAGGACAGCCGCCATCTGTTCCAAAGAAATCTGACCCGGACAACATGACCTGGTACCCTAGTCCCCGAGGCTGATTTAAAGCTGTCTCTGTTTTCTAAGGTGAATTTCTAGAAAGGATAAAAATATAGGCAGTTAGAGTCTATTCTTTTTATGGCTGCCTTTATACTGTAAGTCACTGAACAAGCATTCTAGTATGGATTTTTGATTCCTTTCCGTTCTGACTCAGTCCGTTAAATGTAATTATGTGTTTGCATTTACTTTCATACATTTCCTCGCTTAAAGAATTCAGATGTTTTGTGAATTGAAGATTACCTGTATAAAAAGCTGCAGCTGTCATGGTCTGTGGGTTTTGGTAATTTTATGTATTTTCTTTGTTTCATCTTTTTTGGGTTCTAATTTGGATCATGATTAATGCGTTGGGACGTGTGTTTCCTCTTATCATTTCAGTATTTGAGTTGAGGTTTTATTGTCTTCCTGATGTCCCCTGCTTCTGTCCTGTGTGTAGGTTGTTATTTGAGCGTTTCCTGTTCGTTGTGTTGAGTTTTACTTCCTGTCTGTGATTTTCCTGATTAGTTACAGCTGTGTCTCTGTGATCCGTGTTCCATGTGTCTGGTTTGACGTTGCCTTGGCCCTGTCTGTGAGGCTGCTCCACAGCTGACACTGTGACAGCAGCACCTCCTGCTCCTTTTTTCCTAAACCCAGCTTCTGATGTAACGTGACACACTGAGAATTTCACTTTATTTTGCTCATGTTTCCTACTGTAATTAACAGACAGGTTCAGTGTTTAATAATGTAAGATTACATAAATTTAATGTCAGCTCTGAATTAAGTTGACTGGATACATGTTTATGTGTTACAGGTCAAAGTTGTGGATTAAATATAGATATCAGCTGGTTGTAGCTTTAATAAGCAGATGTTTGTTGCTGTGTCTGATATCATGGATCACAGGGTGCATGCTGTCTTTGTCAGTGTAAACAAATCTGGTTTAAAATAATAAACTTGACTTTAAGACGTCCCCAAGGACCAAATCTACTGCCCCGCCCACCCAGTGTTAATTATTAAACGTTGTCCTGATGCAATGAAACGACAACAACACACAACATTTCTAATGATTGATTTTTTTCCGTACTCAGATCCAACTTAACCTTTGTGTTGCTCCTGATCTCCTCCACTTTAACCTGCACATCTTCTAGCCATCAGCAACAGATGCTGCTTCACCGTCAAATGGCCTACAAAGCAAACTGCACTACTTTAATCCTATGTGTAGCCAGCATTAAAAATTGGATTGAGACGGATAAGATTAGATTATGCCTGCAGGATTTAAAAAAATGTAAAAGCCTCATTTAGGCTTTACCATAATCTCCTTTCACTCCCTACGAGCATCAAGCTTCCCAGCAGATGCCAGATACACTTTGTATAGATGTTGTCTTATTTTATCTGCTGTTCTTTTTGGATTTGATCCTTTTTTGCATATTGGGGCTTTTCTTTCCATAGAGACTGAGCAGTTTCATATTGGGAAAAGCTTTGGGATATTAATGCAACAAAAATATCTTGATGTTGGAGCTGCAGGTTTATAGGATGAAGCCAGTGGCTTTAACACTGATTTCTGTTTCTTCGCAGCAAGAACTGTGTTTCATATCAATCCTAGCTGCAACCCCTCTAACCAAATAAAACTGAGTGCTTTTAGGAAATTGCCTTCTTCTCCATCTGTAAGCAGGCTGCAGCACGGACCGCTGTGTCTGACAGTAGAATATGTATCTATAATTTCACAGTAGGTCTGCTCTAAGATCCAGATTGTTTAAACAGAGAAATACTAAAAATGAAGAAGGTTAATTTGTTAAACCAACATAATATCAGTTAAAATGACCTTAAATTTTCATATTTGATGTGAGCTTTACATGAACAACTATATGTAAGACATCAGCATAGAAATTTGAATCATAAACGTTTTGATTTTTAACAAAACATTAAGGATTTCAAAATAAAAACTTCAGATCCCTTTTAGACTGTGGTGGATGTGTGGTCATGTGACTGTAAGAGGGCTGGGGGCGTGATGGAGGAACGTTCTTCACCTGAATTTGTGCAATTTATTTATAATTTTCTCCAGCTGACAAGGCAGTTCAGGATAGTTTTACATGACACACAAAAATAATAATAAAATAAACTAAAGAACTGTTTAAAATAACATAAAGAAACTCAATAATCAACTAATTAAACCTCAGGCTAGGCCCACGGCTATTTCACAGCTAGCCAGTACATGACCCTCATCACACCCCACTCTGACCAAACCACACCCACTCTGACCAAACCACGCCCAGTCTCCAAGCTTTTAAACCTAAGCCCCTCCTACTTCAAACTAGGCAGCCAATCCATTAACTTGCAAAATTGATATTTTTATGCAAAAGCAATAGAAATACATTTTAAATATCATTTTTAATTTTTTTACAAAAAAGGAAAAACCACAGCTGCAAAATTTTACTTATGATCCTACAAACACTATTTGTAGAAAATAATTTTAACCCCCCCCTGTTTTCTGTGTACTTGGTGGGTACCCAGTGAATGTACCTTTCAGCTGCTCCCTTGTATTCTCCACCAAGGCGTGGCCACAGCAGATTAGGCAGAGGTTTTATGCCAGATGCCCTTCCTGATGCAACACTCCATGGTGAGAGAGGTGGTGTGTCCCCACCTGGAATCAAACCAGGGACCTTTTGCTTGTGAGGCAAATGTGCAAACCACTATGCTACCAGGGACACTTACTTGATAAGTACCCAATGCCCCTACTATAAAAACAGATGGACTCTCCCACTTCCTGTTCACCAGTGTAGAGATCCAAGCTGGCAGCAACAAGGAACAGAACACATCACCTTCAAATGTTTTTGGATGTCAACAATTAAAATTATTCTGGCTAAATAAATTATTTTAAATACTTGGGTGTGCTGTTTAATTATTTTACAAAATGATAACAAATAAATGTTGAATCAGTGTGTATTTATTTTAGCTCTACTAAGGGTTAAAGCAAACCAGGCAAAGAATGGTACAAAGTAGCACTGGCCTCACGCTTGCCACTAAGACAACAACTTTATTTTGCTTGATGTAACAGAATGATAGAATTTGCTGAATTAGCAAAATGTTGGATAATATGCAACCTTACATCTCCAGAGGGCGTGGGTTAGCCCATAACACTGACCAAGTACCTGCATTCTACCCAATGGTAAACTGTCTTTTACTTATATAGCGCTTTTGTACTCTAACTGGTCTCTTCCTGTTAAAAGGGAGTTCTTCCTTCCCACAGTCACCAAATGCTGCTCATAGAGGGTGGTCTGATTGTTGGGTTTTTCCCTCAGTACTGTAGGGTCTCACAGAGTGAAGCACCTTGAGGGGACTTTTGTTGTGAATCGGTGCTTTATAAATAAAACTGAACTGAAATTGAATTGAACTGAAGACGACCCGCTCTTCCTCCTAAGCCACAGCCGCCCTGATGAATAAATGCTTTGACACACAGCTGCTACAACCTGGAATGGCACACAAAAAATAACAGGAATTCAGGTATGAAGTATTTTCTTTAACCTTTAAAAACTCATTTAAATACATGCAGACCTCAAAGTCCTGAATATGATGAAATATTAAATTGATCATATTAAAGGTTAACTTGATGTCCTGAAGATGAAGGCAGGGTATGTTTCATGATGAATGTCCATATCAGCAGACAACAGAAGATAGCTAATGGCATCCTAAATGTGCTCATGAAGGTCCAACAAGTGAGATGCTGATTCAGCTGCAGGATGTGGTGCTGTCGAACTGCATTACACTACAACAGTTTGTTAGGAGCCTATCCTCTTTGCTATAAATGTGGTGGGCACAATGACAGAAACACCAGCAAGTGTGTGTGTGTGTGTGTGTGTGTGTGTGTGTGTGTGTACACCATATTTGTTGAACAGCAGATTACAGAGCTGCTTCCATTCCCATGGCAGATCTTAAGCAGCCATAAGAGGCCCCAGTGGCTCTAAGTAGGACCCTGTTAAAGTGGCCTGCTGGTAATGCAGTCAGTATACAGTAGGACAAAATCCTCCCCCCACCCCCCTTTCCTCCCTCACACACACACACACACACACACACACACCAGGCACCCATTTGTTGTTTAGGACTTGGCCTGTGCTCTTGGGTAACATCTTTATCCTTCCAGCTCAATCTGGCCTGCATCTGCCGGGGAGGAATTACACTGATCTACTGTCACACGGACCGGCCTCACCTCCCACCCCCACCACTTCCCCTGCCATTATCGCCATAGAAGTGCACCGATTAGAACAGACAGAACAGCTTCACTGATATGCTGTATCATTTTAATAATGAATGAATGAGAATTACGAAGAGCATAAAAAACAACAGAACAGTGCATTACTGATTACAACCCTTTTTTTCTGTGGCTGGGAACATATAGGAGAAAAATGTGCTAAATACCATTCGTGCAGAGAACCTGACAAAGACAAACGTTACTTTCTAAATGTAAAAATGTGTCCCGTCTCCAGAGCTGGGACACTCATTTAAAACAAACGCTCCACCTCCAGAGGAAACTTTTATCACAAATGAACAAAGTGCTGAAACTGAAGGAAGCAAATGGCCACATAACTGTGTGATAATAAATCACATGAATAAAACATATGTGTTTCTGCACATACACTGTTCAGTAAGCAGTGGCTACCTGCACACGTGCACTGAGCGCAGCAGGAGGCTCTGAAATGCAAACTACACTCAGTGTGAGAAAAGGACGTTGAGAGGTGCTGTGACTGAGCATATTAGCCACGATAGCACAGGGAGCAGTCTGATTTGATGTAACAGTTTCACTGTATTATTCAAAACAGCTTTGCTTCGTAATGATGGCAGCAGGTTTTCATAAGAACATGTATTTATTAAAAAATGCTCTATAGATAATGAGAACCGATGGAAAAGAAGGTGTTTTTGATTGTGAGCCATCCATCATGTTCTGCTTCTCATGAGGCGTCAGTGATCCAGACGCCTGGGTTCAGCTTTAAGGAGGTTTTCTTGAAGCTATGAGCTGCAGATAAATACAGCCACACTTTCTCTCTTCATGTAAGGCTGCTAATCCACCAGCAGCTCAGCCATTTAGGTGCAGCACAGGACCTCTCAACCTGAAGAGCAGCACGCTGCGAGGCGCTGGGGAGGGGCGTGGGGGATTGGAGGGGGCTGAAAGGGTGGAGAGGGTGGCGTGTGTGTGCGTGTGTGTGCGGGGGGGGGGCTAATAGTTGAACAGCTGCTTGTGGAACAGGACTCGCACACACATGCAGGCTCGTGGGCACGGACACACACACACTGCCCCATATGGCAGGGGGCCAGATAACAAAACCTCAGCCGGGGTCACAGTAGGTACTGACTGAGCTGCTTTTAGGGGTCCACTCAGCAAAGGATTAAGAGCACGCTGTTTGTTTTAGAGCGACAGTGTTTGGTCAGTCTTTGTTGTTTTGTACAGCATAATATGAAAGATATTATTATTATTATTATTATTATTACTCCTTTGTATTTATATAGCACAACAAAAGCCACCTCAAGATGGCACAGATATGGTGGATATTATGTGATTCTAAGCAGGTTTAAATGTGTAATAATGAAAGCCAGTTTGACAGATGAAGAACCACACTGGGACATCGTCCACAGCTTCCTTTTGTCTCATGCAGCACACACCCTGAGGGGTCTGAATAAGAGTCAGGGTCACTCCTGCAGTCCCTGCCTTTGGTTTGGACGTGGCATCTGCCTGGGTATGCCTGCACAGGAGGTCCTCTGTGAATGACCTGCTGCGTTCTCAGCCTGACGTTACACACACACGGTGAGTTTGGGTGCTGTCGGGTTAAAGAGCGTTGAGTCAGATGTGTGCGTCTTCACAGACAGCGCCACCGTGTAAGATCTTGAAAAATCCAGGTGGTGCTCTGCGTGTCTGTGAAAATGGCTGGTCAGTAACTCACAATGTAGGAATTTTACTTTTTAGTTTTTGCTGTGCCTCACAGCGGTCAGATGACACCTCAGAAAGGGGCACAAAGTCCTAACAGAGTCTGAGGCTAATATGGATCAGGTGACTTTGATTGGCTTTAATGGATGAACACGTGGGAAGCACGGTGGGACAGTGGTTAGTACTGTCACCTCACAACAAGAGGGTCTGGGTTCAAATCCAACAGCCGGCCAGCTTAGCGCCCTCTGTGTGGACTCTGCATGTTCTCCCCGTGCTTGAGTGGGTTCTGTCTGTCTGTCTGTCTGTGTTGGCTCTGAGACAGACTGGAGACCTGTCCAGGGTGGACCCTGCCCTTTGCTCCATGACAGCTGGGATAGGCTCCAGCGCCCCCTGTGACCCTGAATTGGATAAGCAGAAGAAGATGAATGAATGAAGGATGAACGCATTCAAATTGTATAATGTTATGTGGCGGCTTTGACAAGCCACTGTGTGAAGATGCAGGTAGAGGTTCAGAAACAATGTGTGGCCCTGTCATAAAATTCAGTTTGGGAGGTAGGACTACACCCCCCACACCCCAGGAATGGGATGCAGAGTCAGAACTGAATTTCCGCCCACTGGTGGCAGTATCACGCAGATCTATGTCCCTGTTTTTACTACTTTTTACCAAACACTTAAACTTCCAGAGGCTGAAACATGGCCCAGTACTCATGCTTGGTCTCCATCAATGCAGAATGCTTCTAAATGCACTTTGAAACATGTCGGGCCTCACATTCAGGAGAACAATTTTTTAACAACTCTCATTTATTTCCTCACCTCGCTTTGAAGAAAACATATGTGTTGCTAATGAAGCAAGTGAGGAGGGGGATATTTGGCCCCACCCTCCACTGTTTTATGTTATTATTACACTGAAACTGTTTTGTGTAAGCAGAATCATTTTCCATGGACACACGTAACTAAATCCATCAGGGATACACTGTGTTTTACCCAGTGTAAGCCTTGATGTCATCCACACAGATATCAAACAAGCTCCTCAGATTAATAACTACCTGTCAGTGTGGCCAGATGCTGGATTTACGAGATGGAGGCAGAGCAGAGAAGTTGCCTGTGGGCAAGAGAGCGCTGGGAGATGTGCCATTACTTTGAAGTTGATCTTGTACAGAGATTAGTCCTAGACAAAGACCAGCAACCAAAAACAACGAGTCCCACTGCTGCCTCAGTTGTGACAGGCAGATTTCTTCTGTGATTAATCACTCCTCGTTAGCTGCTTGAATGGCCTGACAGACAGGCCCTGTGTGACTCAGTGCAGGAAACTGTATCTGTGATGATGAGAGCGGCACCGTCTCTCAGCTACTCATATTTTCACAGTGACATCGCTGATACTTTTTACTGGTTCCTTTTCTTGGCCAAGAGGTCTCCAGTTTCCAGGTCTGGTGCAATGCCTTGACCTGCAACAGCTCTCCAGTGTCTTTATTAATAACATTCCTGCTGTGCACAGTACTGCTGCCTGGCTGCACACAGTCTCATGACAGTTTATGAAACAGCTTTAAAATCTAATGCATTGATCATGAACACACAGCTTTGCTTATTTATGTATTTATTACGTACTGGAAACAGGATATTTGGCCACTGTGAGGAGAGTGAGAAAGGTCCCTGGAGTCTCATAGGAGCTGATGCAGCATCTGAAAGACCTCACAGTGAACCAACACAATCTTTTAACTGGTAATATAAGAAACAGACAGATAAATTAGGTTTAATCGTATTACTATCTGACTGTCACTCTTGGTTCAGGAGCTTTCTGCCAAATGAATCACACCTCTGTGTGTGAACCACACACTCACTGCTTCTACTGCGTGGGAAGGAAAAAGACCTGGGTCACCTTCACAGCTCAGTGGCCAGGACTAATTCCAGCTCATTCAGAAAACACTGATTACAGATAGAAGCTGTGATGTCGGCCCTCCCTGGGTAATGGTAACGTCTGTTCCCTTTGCTAAACGCCTCCATGCAGCAAGATACTGTCAGCTGATCCCAGCACAGTATAGTCGTGCTGATATTTGCCATGAGAGACATAAATATCAAACAAAATAAATAAAATGTATTTCTTTTGTGTTCCATATTTCTATAGAGACGATATGAGGAACGGGGCGTTATCTGGGAAGCTTGAATGCAGTCAGTCGTGATGCTAAGCTACCTGCAAGAGTATGAAGTATCTCATGTGCAAACAGAACGTTTGGCATGTCACCAGGTTTGATACACTATGGACAATGAACATCCCTGTAATTATCACAGCGACTCAGATGATAATTTTCTCTCACTGGATTATTCTGGACCAACGTATTGGTGAGGAGAGAGGATGCTAGTGAGCAGTGGCACTCTGAGAAGGGTTATGGCAGCTACTAGACTGACTCTTGGGACCATAAGTAGCCATATCCTAATTTCACTGCTGTGAATAAATGTAAAACAAAAAGTAAAACATGAGAAGCTAAAGAGTCTGCTGCTACAGTGAGGCAAAAACACTCAGGATTATTACATGCATACATAATATATGCAAAAATATCCAGACTTCTCCAGTCAGGATGGTCAGACAGGAGCATCCATCTCATTTAACTTGACTGTCCAGCATGCAACATTTAACAACGGCCCAACTTCTGTGTCAGCACAGTGCTGGAAGTGTCTGCTTGTGAGATCAATAATCACATCCACCCAGTTGGAAAATTCACTCATGTCATATGGAGACAGGGCTTTAGACCGGCTCAGCTAACTTGTCATTTCAATTTAATCTTAATCTGAAATTCACAGACACTGTCTTCTGCACAGTCATCGTGGCGAATACTGAACATTTTTATTTACATTTAGATTTTAACAGTTTTAATGTGTTTTAACTCGCAGAATTTCATATAGAATGTGTGTGTAGTGATAAAAGTAAGAGATTATATATTTTTAACAGAATAGAGAAATTTTAAACAAGCGATGGAAGATTTTCAGTGACATTAAATTTTCATTAAAAAATAACACCAACCATTTTTAGATGTTGCGTCCTACATAAAAATATTAGTGGAATATCAGACACTTTTGGAAACTAACTTGTGAAATTAGCAGCTGAAGACCCAGATTTTTTTCTGTTTTATTCTTTTATTCATTTCCTTTCATTATTTCCTTTCCTGTTTTGGTATTTCACTTCTGAAATGTATTCCAATATTAAATTGCACGTGTTCACTCTCTATATTTCATGCTTTGTTTATTATTAAAATGATTCTTCCAGGATAAAAATGTGACTCCATGCTAATCATCACCATTGGATCAGTTGATTCACAGACGAGTTTCTTTCATCAGACGCCATCATTTGCTAGCTGTGTTTACAAGTGAGAGCGGTGGAACCTTGATGTGTGCTTTCACAGTGACCTCCAGTAAATCACTGCTGACCTTTATGTTTACCTGTGTTTTAGCTGCTTTTAGTGATGTGCTATAGTACAAGGAGTATAGTCCTGATTGATGCCATTACTGAAACTGTCACTACTGAGACTTTGAGGGATCCGTTCAGGACGCGATGCTGAAGGCTTCTGGAATCTGTCCAAGCAGGCAGCTTATTTATGAGAGAAACATAAAGCTCAATTAGTATTCAGTCTCTTTAAAGAACCATACCTCTGTGTTGTTACACTGATTTCTTTATGGAGAGTTTGTCCGTGTTCCAGGGAGCACACAAACACAAAATGTGTATCCATGCCTGTTTTTTTATTATGCTTCAAAATATTAATATTTGCAGCACCTTTCTGGTATGTCACAAATGTGTTACATTTATAGTTTACAGGTGTGAAACATGACAGAAATAAAGAAACACTGAGAAAATTAACAAAGAAAACATTCTAAAAAAATTAATCTAAAAAACTTTATTTATTTATGACAGAAACCAAGAAAAACTGGTTGCACACAGATGTAAGGCTGTGTGTGTGTGTGTGTGTGTTCACCAGCTGCTGCAGGGAGGACTCATCTCATCCTTTTCCTACATGAAGAACATTCAAAAGAGAGATGCCTCCAAGGGAAATGTTTGAAATCTACTCAGACATACTCAGATACATTAGATGATAAACATGTGGCAACCATCTCTGCTCGCTCACCTGAGCAGGACACATGGGGTGCTACTGCCCCCTCTCGTTTAATGGTAGAAATGCAGCTTTTCCTGCAGAGGTGAGCAATTTGCTGATGAACAAACAGCATGATCACAAATTGCAGCGTCTCCATGTATGCATGAGACACTTGGTTTCTCTAATTACTGTTTATTAGTTTTCTTGCTTGAGCTCACCTGAAAGCTTCATCAACAGCAGGACATGTGGAGGAAAGCAGCCCAATCACAAAACACAAGCTCCATTAAGTGAATAACCAGCAGAGCATCTGGCTCAGTAATGAGGGGCACAGGTATGTGCAGGGGGCACCGTGTGTGTGTGTGTGTGTGTGTGTGTGTGTGTCACAGTGTCATCATGATGTTCACAATAAATATGTATTTTTTTATGTGGAGTTACCGTGAGTGCTTTCTGTGTTTTGAGTTTTTTAAATGTCTTTTCTAAAATGTACTTTAAATTTTTCATCCTATATTCCAAAGTGTGCATAGAATCCTTGTAATAAGATCCAAAGTGCTACACCTAAAACAGAAATGGACTGGATAACGTGGGGCCTCCTCAGACGTGGTTTTGATGTTACAGCTTAGGCTGAGTTAGAGACTAAGTTCAGACAACTTGTGTTTCTAGGCAACCGAGTGCTGGGAGATTTTTGATTTTCTTACATGAATCTGTGAGAGTGTGACACGTTCCACACATCACTCCTGGCCTGGGTTTAGTGAAGAAACCACACACACTGCATCGAACAGGAAAGTCCATGAATGACTGAGCGGGGGCGGTGGTGTAATGGTTAAGGTTCAGTTTTATTTAAATAGTGCAAATTAAATTAAATTAATTAAATAGTGCGAATTCAACTACATTTATCTCAAGCAGAAATTTGGCCATGTTCATATGTGTATGTCTACTCACGTGGAAGCAGGTGATTTTACACAGGACCGGTGCTCTTGGACATGTAGATGTACATTCAGTGTAGTCAGTAGTAGTGATGGGGAGTAAACACTGTTAGAGCCACATATGGAAGCATCAGGCTCAGTCTGGGTCTCACATGCTATATATATCTGAGTTCACTTCAGGAGTTCCCAGCAGATGAACATCAGCAGATCATGTCTGCATAACTAAAGATCTTGTGTGGAACAGTAGTTGTCTTTTGCTGGAGCAGCAGCGCCAACAGCCAATAAAACATGTTATAATGGACTCAGAGGAGGCAGGGAGAGTCATGGTGGCTCAGCGTGTGTGTGCAGAAGAAGCTGCAGCTTCTCCCGCACACACATCTCTTCAGCTCTTTGAAGAGAAGTCAGGACTCTCTGTTTGATTCACTGGTCCTCTCTCCTGTTCATATTGATTTATTAATCACTCCACCAATGAACTAACAGTTACTGACCTTTTCATAGTCCCTGAGCACCCTACCTCCCACCCCAGCCCCCAAACCAGCTGAATCGATCATTTAATGGAACATCAAGGCCACACAGATTATATGTCAGCATTTTGTCATGCTTGCCCCATATCCAGATAGGTCAATACATTGACCTTCGCTAAGAAGTGTGTAAACAACAACAGACAGAACTGAATGCCGTTATTAACCTCCGTCATCACTTTTAAGAGCTATTTAGACTGCAGGCTAATGAGGACAGACTGGCTGTGGACATCAGTGCAGCTGAACTGAACGGGTTCAGGATACCTGTGATGTGGTGATGGTCAGCATTAAAAGTCAGAAACAGAATGCACTTTATACAGGAAGTCAGCATTACTTTCTTACTTTCTGAATTCAGGATCATAACTGTTGTTGTGTTTAGATAAAATTCAGTAAAATTACATATTTAACTGAGAACACGATTAACTCTTTGATTCATACATTTTTAGGTCCCATTGTAAATGGACTGGTACACCTCTGAGCACTCAAAGAGCTTTTTACTACAAGCCTCACTCACCCATTCACACACACATTCACACACACATTCACACTCCAATCAATGGATGTATCCAGAGCAATTTGGAATTAGGATGTTTTGGCACATAGACTGGAGCAAATGGGATCAAACCATCAACCTTGTAGTTAGAAGGTGACCCGCTCTACCTCCTGAGCCACGGCTGCCCCAGATGTACTGTAAGGATGTTATGGATTCTTCAGGCAAAGACAGTAGATGCTACACTAAAGCAATCCAAAGTACTTTGTGTAAACATTACATTTCCAATGTAAATGTACAGTAAGTCGACGTTTGAGACCAAACAGATGTTAAAAGCCAACTTATGGTTTCTGAACTGCTAATTACTGAAACTGGAAATCAAAATGTGAGTACACAGTATGTGGCGTTTACTTTTTATGCATTTTGCGTCCCAGTCAGACCTGACAGGTGTGAACTTCCTTTGTGTGATGACATTGGCGTGTGATGTCAGCTTATACGACTCTGAACATGACATAAACAGTCTGAGGTCTTTCATAAGGTGGTCACCCAAGTTCATTATGTCCTAAACAATGGAAACGGGCCAGCTGGAGCTTACTGTAGAGTACAATAGCTGCTGTGAGGGTTTGGAGGCTGCAGTATTGTCCTGATTACTGCAGGCATGAACTCAGCCGGATGAAAAAGAAAAAGAGGAGGGCCTGGAAACAAAACAACAATGAGGCTTCATCTTGCCCAAGTGTACCACGCTGGCCCTATCAACTGGCCAGTGTCAGGGAGCATTGGCTTTCTCAATAGATGTCAGTCACTGCACCACTAATGACAGATGACATGGAACATAATGCAGCAACTAGATCCTGGGCCAGCAGGAGTAATGGCTCATAAATTCGGCAGCCCTGAAGCAGGAATCTGTCAAAGCTCGGCAGTGCATTGTGGGTTAATGTTTTTCATACACCTCCCCTCACCCTGCAGTCGCTGCAGTGTGCCAGTCAGCTTGTGTGTCTGTATGTGTGCGAATGTGTCGATGTGTAATACCCCCTCCCTCCATCTTATTGCTGCTGCCGCTCTCCGTGCAGCCAGCCATACTAAAGACCATTTTCTTTTTAATTAATCACGCCAATAATATGGAGCAGCTTTGATAAGAGTCCGGCCGTGCGGCTTAAGATCCAATCAATGCTGCAGTTCTGAAAGCCCGGGGAGTGTCGATATTTTCCAAAGTGCAAAAAAATGAAAGTCCCGGAGGCTCAGGCTGCCCCAAATACAGTGCCCTGGGGGTGCAGGCGGCCCATAAAGCCCCTGACTGCATCCAGTGTCTCTGCCATGCCACTCTGCCCTTTTGTTCCCGCTGGCTGGGTGTAGAGGAGGTAAGGGGCTGTGACCCACAGAGCTGGGTTGGGTTTGCCTTCGGTATGCTTTTCAGTGTGAACCTTTGGCCCATTTCATTTTACACAAATACACACCAAACATCCCTTTAACACAGGTATCCACTTTCTTTGGCTAATGTGGGAACCTGGGTGTTAAACATCAGCAGACAGTAACGATGCTCGACATGTCTAAAAGCAGCCTTGACCTCCAATGAGTCCATTAAGAATCCATGTGGACAAAAACTCTTACAGTTTAAATTTTAGTCAAGTTACAGATATGGTTGCAGTAAAATGAGAACATAATGCAAACTAGCAGGTCTTTATGAAACATATTTCATAAAACTATTGTGACCCTGTCTCAGTAACTCTTTTAAAGCTTTTACTGCGCTGCAGGATGAGGATATTTTCTGTGCTCTATATTTTAAATGACCTGGTTCACTTCAGAATGAAAAACCTCTTTATGCCACACATGTGCTTACCAACTATAGTCTCTAATTACTCAGTGGCTGCAACATCAAAATGCTGGAAATTCAGTAACTATAAAAAGCCTGTTTCATGAAGAAGAAGCAAAAATACAGTCAAAATGTTTACTAACAATGCAGTTTATAATGTATGTCCATTGTTTTATTAATGAACTAATGTATTTATTTGTCAGGGCAGGGTAACTGAATGAAAGCCTCTAACACAGGAAGAAGAGCAACCCTAGAATTGAACTAAAGTGTCTATATAATTTTGGCCATATCGTGTGCATTATTTCTAGAATTTAGAGGTGAATTGTTTACGAAGATACTCGTCTGATGGAAATCCCAAAACATCTTGAAGTGTTCTAAAAATGTTAAAAGAAGAAGGAAAAAACTTTTCAGGTCAGCAAAATTCTGATGTTTGTCTCAGATTGCAGTCAAAGTCAAAAAAGACAGAATATTCATGACAGTCTGTCCACCTTTGTTCATTTGATGGCAGAAAAAACCAAATGGATATTTTACTGAGGTTAGAGACGGCGCAGTGCCTGTGAGTCTGTGTCAGCACAGGACTGTCTTACTTCTTTTATTTTAACTCTAAGGAAAGGATAACTGTAGACTAACATGAACAAACGTCACTGAAACATGTCTGCTGATTCATTTTCCTCGTAAAGACAGAAACGTGTAAATGAAGCAACATTCAGCTTTGACTTTCACTGAGTACAAGTTTCCATTTTAGAGCATGTTTGTTCACAGGCATTAGCTGCCGGTGCATTCACTTCTCCTGCCGTTCATTTGCTCGCTGTCAGTCCAATTCCCTAAATGCCTGCAATCAGTGATGCTTAGCGCTTCAAGGCCTAAAGATGCAAATCGCTCAGATGGCTTGTGGGCCATCCCAAGTGTGAAAAGCTTAGCCATTATCTAAAGCTAATGGGGCAGACACGGGAGGTGAAAATGATACAGTACAGGAGTTCGATTCCCGGTTATCAGTTCGGGAACTATGCAGTCACAAACTGATTAAAGTAATCCAGTCACTGATGCTGTGACTGGTGACCTGTGATGACTGGCATTTGTCTTATTGGCTTCGTTTGCTTCATCGGATCTGTGATGGCAGAGGAAAGTAACTATTTAGATTCGGTTTAAATAAAATGGAAACACAAGCGACTGAAAAAAACAAACCCAAAGATTTCTTCAGATAATTCAAATGGAAAATGTGTGAACTGATAAAAAAGCAACATTCTGTAAATCCTAGCAACTAAATTCAAAACAAACTGATAAATTTGCTGATCAGTCTGTGATGATGAACATGACACATCATCACATTTTTAATCTTTTTTTCCAAATGTATCAAAAGTCAGAAACAAATAAAACAAGGTATCTCGTTTATAAAAGCATTCACATCATTATTTTGGTGAAAGCCCCACTGGCAGAGGTTACAGAACTATATTATGTACCTTCAGCTGCCCCCTTGTATTCTCCACCAAGGAGTCGCCACAGCGGATTAATCTACATTGGTGATTTGGCAGAGGTTTTATGCTGGATGCCCTTCCTGACGCAACACTCCATGGTGAGAGGGGCTTGTGTCCCCACCTGGGATCAAACCAGGGACCTTTTGCTTGTGAGGCGAATGCGCAAACCACTGCCTACCAGGGACACCAGCTTACAGAACTACATCTTGTTGAAATAGCGACCTCAGTCTGAACCCCGTGATCTGGGCAGCAGATCTTCATCACCTTTCTGTTCCTGACCTCCCTGTCCCTGCCACCCCACACCACGCTGACGCCATCAGTCATGTGATGAACAGTCTTTACCAGATATGATGCTTGAATCTCTGCCAAAGCAGATGATTTTTATCTCATCAGAGAGGAGTCCTTTTGATGCCATTTGACCGAGGTCCTCCTCACTCTCACTCTGACCGGTTAAGCCTTGGAAGAATCCATATTTGGGTCATTCAGTATAAAATCTAAAACCGTTCCCACCTGGCCCCCTCAGGAAATACATTTAGCATAAAGGCAGGAGAATGAACCACACTGTTACAAACAGTAAGATCTTCCTCTGCTGCCATGAACACACACAGTGCATGACTTCATCTCTCAGATATAAAATATTAGAATATCAAATGTAGAACTTTAATCAGCTCAAAGTGCTGCTGCAGTCTGTGACAGCACAGAAATCTTCGTTTTTCATCACATCTGAAGTGCTTTGAGTGGTCCGTAAGACTGCAAGGTGCCATGGAAACGTCAGGCCATTCCATTACATATGATAAGTTAAGGTAGAACCAGGATAGCTGTTTAACTTCTAGTGACGTGACATCATTCTAAGACTGGGTCACACAAGAACAAAGGGATGCAGCACATCAGAATAAGAGTTTTCTAAATCGGCTTGTATCAGTAAGAAGGTAATATACGCTCACTCTGTCAGAAATGTTCAGACAGCTTCAGCTCCAACACAGTAACCCTGTAAACCCAGTCTAAACACAGTGACTGGACAGGAGGGCTGGTCAAACATTTTTAAACTCCTGACTGCAGCTGGTGTGACATATCTGACAGCTGTCTGCGGCTGGCACAGGAGGTTTGTTTATCTGATATTTTAGTAATACACAGTGAATAACTGTGGTCCATGGGCACTAAAACAAGACAACAACTTGATTTGCACAAATCTTGAATGCACATGAATGCACCACAGGCATTAATACACAGGAACTCAGATTCATGGATAGACAAACACTTCCCTCTGCTGGTCATTTGCTGAACTACATGTTGTCATTCAACAGTTATAGTTTGAGGTTGAATGAAAGCAACATTCCTCAAAATTACAGACATACACGCCTCTCCATCACTTAAACAGGCACATGTAGCTGTTTTAGTTTGTAAGAATTCTTCTTCCTCTGCCTGCTCCTGTGAGGGGTCACCACAGCCAATCACCTGCCTCCATCTCACCCTATCCCTGCATCCTCTTACACCAACCCTCTGCATGTCCTCCTTTGTCTTCAGCACCCTGCTGGTCAACAGCAGCAGCGGCTCTTGTTATTAGACTGGGCTTCATATGATCTGAGATGGATGTCTTACTGATGATCTGCCAATCTGAGATAAGATTTCACATTGGATGCCCTTCCTGAGGCAGCCCTCCCCAATCATCTTGGCTTAAGATCAACACTAGGAGTGCACTGGAGTAGTCTGTGAGAAGTAACAGATGTGAAATCCAGTCACTTCCTTCTCATTTTAGATCCTGATCTGCATATCTGCTAACCCTGATCTGGTTTCATTTTAATACATTTATTTGTTTGTTTGTTTTCAGCGTCCATAACTCCAGTGGACGTGAGGATCTGTTATTACTCATTTCATAACAAGCAGATAAAACTTAACAGGGGGCCAGAAATAACTTTAACCAACTCCAATCCAGGAGAAATGGAAGTTACCAGAAGACTCCAGTCTGCACATTTTCAGAGCTGTTTAGGATCAAGATGACGCTAATGGAGAAGATGAAGATGACATGATGTCACAGGAAGAGGAAACACAGGGAGAGAGAGAACGTGCACAAACACATAAATCATGACTGTGATCTAGCAAAGTCTGCACCATATTGTGAACATGCTAACATTTGGGATTTTTACATTTCTGCTGTGCATTTTTGTGGTGGAAAGTAGGACCGATCACCTGAGTGAATGAGAGTCCAATGATAGCTCCAACCATTAATGAAATGTCTAAATCTCACCCACCGTGCCTCCACCTTAAATCTGACCCTGTGTGACCTTGACCTTTTCCCTCACAATCTCATAAATCTTATCAGATCTTCTACCATCACAGGTATTGACCACACAAAGTTTGGAAAAAATCCAGCAAACAAGTCAGCTCCCGCAGAGGTAACTGTCATGATTTGTAAAGGACCCAGATACAGACCGCAGAGTTGAGAAGAATTCAAACATTTTATTTTAGAAAGCAGGTGTTTAGATGTGAGGTCAAAGAGGTCACTGAGAGCGGACAGGCAAGTCCAGATCTAATGAGTGGTTCCAGAGGGTTTGATTGATTGATTGATTGATTGATAAAACTTTATTATCCCAAAGGAAATTCATTTTGCACAGCCAAGCAAATATATAAACAAATAAACATAAATACAGTCGTAGAAAAAGAAAGAAAGAACACACATACAGACTAATACCCCTTCACATGTAAATGGTTACCAACCCAACCAACGAAAAGTTCAACAATATTATTAAAATACTTCATTTAAAAACGTGATGCTTGCTGGGACGAATGAATTTCAGGACCTGTTTGTTCTGCAATCGACGGCCAGAAGGAAGAAACTGAAATTCAGA
>VUQH01054573.1:8846-24290 GCA_015106775.1 Etroplus canarensis | reverse complement strand
CTCCAGAACACTCTTCACATACTCTTCCTTCAAGCTTACCCCTACTCCATTTCCATTCCTACCTACACCATACTGTAGTAGGACAGTTGGAATCCACCTCCAATGTTGCTGGCTTTGCTTCCCCTCCACCTGGTTTCTTGCACACACAATATAGCTACCTTCCTTCTCTCCATCATATCAGCCAGCTCTCTCCCTTTACCAGCCATAGTCCCTACATTTAAAGTCCCCATCTCTCACCTCCACCCTCCTACCTTTTCTTCTCTCTCTCTGCCTCCTAACACGCTTTCCCCCTCTCCCCCTCCTTGGTCTTCGGCCGACAGTAGCATAGGTTCCACCGGCACCCTGTTGGCTAACGGCACCGGACACGGTCGTTGTTAACCCGGGCTGATCCGATATGGAAGTTGTGTTATGAATCCGCATATTTGATTTGGCATAGTTTTTACGCCGGATGCCCTTCCTGACGCAACCCTCACCATTTACCCGGGCCTGGGACCAGTACTAGGCTTGTTGGCCCCTGTGGCTGGGTTAAATAATAATAATAACGATAATAATAATAAGAAAACTTCTTGGGACCGGCACTAGGAGTACACTGGCTTGTGGGCCCCTGTGGCTGGTTTCCTGCTACTGAAAAACACATTAGGTTAATGCTGCCTTTGTCAGCTCAGGATACTCTTGAAAAAGATTATTAATCTCAAGAGTTCGCTTCCAGATTCCGTTAATAATTTGAATTTACATTAAAGTTTTTGTGTTAATAAAAACCCTCGCTTTATTGTTCAAACTCAACTAAGGGCATTAGGTAGGCTACCCTAAGGTGACCAGATCCCTACAAAGTGTGAGACAGTGTGGGAAGTAGATTCTTTTATTTAAATATTTAGCTTAAAAATAAAAACATAAAGTGTGCAGGTTTGGCATTTAGTACATAAAGGAAAAACAAACATTACTTGAATGCATTTTAACTCCCTTTCTAAGTAAATACAACCAGGATAAAAGAAAGCTGAAGTTTGCTGTCATGGTCTCATGTCTTTCATACTCTTTTTCTATGCCAATAATTGTTAAGTGAATGCTTACTGTTATTTCAGCTGCTGTTCTGTCTGCTCATCAACTTTGGGTTCTAGCATGAATGCATTCATAGATTGGCACCAAAAAAAACCCCAAACCCCAAACTGTTCATCCGTGTAAACTTATATTAACTGAAATCTGCAGTGCTTGTAACTTTTTTCTTTTCTCTGATGGACATTAGCATTAAAATACGTTAAACTTCACTTCGCCATAATAAATATTTCCTACTTTTTTCATATGTATGGGTACAAGCCAGACTTTAGAGAAGTGCATGTCCTGCAGAACCAGTCAAAATGTGGGAGATTATTTCTATTTGTGCGACAGGGGGACATGAAGTAAAAATGCTTTGCAGTCCTACATAAAGAGGGACATCTGGTCACCCTAGGCTACTCCTAAGTAAAGAATAGATTTGCAATCTGTCACTTCAATGTATAGTCAGCCATCCTGTTCAATCCATGTTTAGAATGATATAGGTCCACTAAAATGTTACAGCTCAGTTTGAAGTCTGTGCAACTGATAGTAACACCATACACCACAACTCTGTGACGTTTTTAATTTATCCTAATTTTGATATGTATTACATACACATACACATAAATTAGCACACATTTGATTTTATATCATACTTATATTTATTTGGCATTTGTTGAAATACATTACTACAATTTGAAGTGTGCACATTTAGTTAATTTTTTGTATGTTCAACAGTGTCAAATTGCTGTTATTCTCTATTATTTTTTTCTCTTCTTTTAGCAGTGCTGGGGGTATCTGTCGAGTCGCTGACCTCTGCTGGTACAAGGCAAGCAAGAGATGTACCTTGGAATGCAGCTCTCTTAAACACAGGATGTGCTTACTGGGCCATACCATATGCTGCTACATCATGGGGATGATGAAGGCATTTTATCTTAAATATGTTATTTGTTTTCTGTGAGTTAGGGATTTATATTGGGATGTAATTATTGCTAAGTTACAGTAACTACTAAACTAACTGTTGGTTTTGTTTCTTTGTTATTAGATATTTTGTTAGCGTTTCTTTCCACCTATGTGTCTCATCTGGGATGATGAGCCAGTATTTAAGTTCCCCTTGTCTCTTGTTGCAAGGTCAGTTTTTGATTCTGTTGAAACAGTTTATGTTGTTACTTTGTAATTCTGTGTAAAATGATAGCTTGAGTACAGTTCTATTTGTTTGACCTCTCTTAAAAAAAAGCAGAATGGGTGGCAGAACCTGTCAGGCTCCTGTGGACCCAGCCCCCAGTTTGTATTTGGGAGGCAGACACCCTCTGTATGTTTACAATTAGGCTTCAAACTTCCCTTTAAGATAACGCTTATAGTTAGCGCTTAGTTTTGCTGCAATATGCTTAGGCTGCTCGGGGGGTTCTTATGGTCCACTGGGCATTTCTTCTCTACCCACCTCTTTTTACTCCCCATGAATTTATTTTCTACTTCTGCATACCATTAAATGTTACCATCTCTCTTCCATAGTCTGTGTCTCTTTGCTCTTCTTTTTCTCTTCTCTTTCCTCTCACCCAACAAATAGATAGTTCCCACAAACACATTTTTCTGTCACGTAACCTGCTTAGTGATGCCATCTTTGTCGGCAAGCTGTACTTGTTTATTACACGCAATTCCCGTTGCATTCCCGTCATGGCCGATAATAGCCGGTCAAAACGGCATGATCAGGGGCAATGATGCCAAACGATATCAGCATCAAAAGAGAATACATCGTGAGTGCATCCTGAACGCCGCAGCAACATGCCGGGGTCACAACGTGAATGCTGGCCTTTTGATGGGAATATAATGGCAATAGATTGTCAGGAACCCAATTTTCAGCTGTTTCACACCGTTTTGATTGGGAACGCTAAATCGGCATGGATTGCCACAATCGGCGCTATTATGGCTCCAGTGGAACAGGGGTCGAATGGGGGTCTAAGACGTTTACCATTATCTTGTGTTGGCACGCAGCTTTTATACCTGTGAGCAATTCCAGGCCAAGTCACTGGAGGCGTACAATCAGTTTGTTAATGGTTGGGTTGGTGACGTTTTCTCACGTGTCCTGAATGCACAGCTGCCTACAGCTTGCCTATAGCAATGGTGGCCACTCGTATGTTGTGAAGTCATGTGGGACCTATGTATGGAGGCAGATGGCTGCCCCTTCCTGAGCCTGGTTCTAAGGAGGTCTCTTCCTGTTAAAAGGGAGTTCTTACTTCCCACCGTCACCAAGTGCTTGCTTTTGTTGGGGTATTCTCTCTAATACTGTAGGGTGCTAAACTTACAGTATTGAGGCGCTATGAAAATACAATTAAACTGAAATGAACATAACAAGTTACCTCTTTCTCATAAGCCAAACCAGTCTACGTGTAGCCTACGTGAGGCATCTAGCATCACTCATCACCTGCCATGCTTCCCTGCCCCCTCCCGCGCACGCACACACGCACGACGTACACACACATATACACACGCAAACATGGCGGCCTCTGTTTCACCGCTACGCTCCTCCTTCAGGATTTGTAGCCCGTTGTCGCTACACCATCACTGCTGCCGGGCCAAACTGCGGACGCACAGAAAAAGCGAGAGTCAAAGGAGACACCTGTACCAGTCGGCGACGAGGTAAAATGCACCGCGTCTCAAACGAAGCCGGTTTGTCTTTAAATATGCGCTGTTAGTTTGCGGAGACACGAGCGACGCTTCGGGTTCGGTGAGGGCGTGTGTAGCGTCACGTGCCACAGAGCGGTGATTGACAGCAGGTCTCACCGGCCACGGTGGGGAGGGTAGGTTAGGTAGACCTGCTTTTAGCTGCGCTGCAAATTGCAAGTGCATTCAAACCGACTACTTTATGATGTGTCAGATGTGTTAGAGTTACATAACACAACCTCACCGGCTGCCTGTATGAAGACAACACTCTATAGAGTGGACTGCAGGTGACAGAGAGGACTGTTATCTAAGCCTTCATGCCATCCAGTGTTTCAAGCTGGGGGTCCTGTGAGGATAACACAGTGTTTGCTGGCGGCAGCATCCTCAAAACCAATGTGAGAAAGACCTATAGAAATAATATGTTGTTAGATGTACATATAAGATCATGATCCTTGAACATTAAGTCAGTTATCCTTTAAGTGCTGAAATAAATGTGGATGGAGATCTGGGACAGCACCAGTGGAGTGACAGACCAGGGTGGGGGTGAGGGTTCCAATTTCAAATAAGGGGACTTCATTTTTACCTCTGCAGTGAGCCTCTGTAAGACAGTGGATATATGCTTCCGTATTGAATAGACGTCATAGGTACGTTGCAGCTGTAGACCCATCTGAAAGGGCTCTTTTGCCCACCTCCCTGTGACTCTGACAAAAAAACTGCATTAGTACGAACACAGAAATGAAAAATGTTTATTTTTATTTACACCTATTAGTAAGACTGATAGTATAATTTATACTGGACAGGCTGTGACACTTTCATTTATAGGACTTGGCCAAGAATTCCCCAATAATGGCTCTTTTGATAATTTGAGTTGCTGATCACTGCCCTATGCCGTACCCTATGGTGTAACCTGATGTGCACCTCTCTAGAAATGTAACTACACATTGGGTCAATGCAGGTATAAAGAAGGGATATATCCACAATCTCTCCTCTCCACTGGTGACAGTGTTGGCAACTTCTGTAGGCTCTACAGAGACTCACCACAGAAGCATAAATTAAGCTGTACAACATAGGGTACGGTGTAGGGTTTCAGTAGGGTCTGTGGCTAAGGTGTATCTACAGTGTCAACAAACCCAGAACCTCATACTAATGCAGTACACTCCACAGGTGCCCCCATGGGACCTGGTCGCAGCCTGCTCCAGGTCCATAATACACACATAGACTGAATGGTCAAACTTCCACGATCCTTTGAGAAGTCCCGCTAAGATTAAGATCTGGTCCATGGTTTCACAGCCAGGACAGAATCCACATTGCTACTCCTGAATCCAAGGTTCAACAGTCATCCAAAACCTTCTTTCCAGCGACCTCGAATAAACTGTCTTGGGGACAGTGAGAAGTGTGACAGTGGATTTATGCTTCTGCATTAAATCAACGCCGTAGGTACATTGTTGCAGCAGACCCTTCTGAAACCCTTTGCCGTACCCTGTGGCATAACCTGATGTGCACCGCTCTAGAAATGTAACTACATGTTGGGTCGACACACACCATGCACAGGTATGAATGCTGGCGACTGCATCAGCCACTTGGGTAGTCTCTACAGAGTTTCACCACAGAGGCATGAATTAAGCTTATGACATAGCCTACGCAAGTGGCCGACGCCTTTGATGTCCAGACCTCCTTCTCAACAGCACCTCCTCCAGCTCTTCCAGGGGGATACTGAGGCGTTCCCAAGCCAGCCAAGAGATGTAATCTCTACAGTGTGTCCTGGGTCTTCCCAGGGGCCTCCTTCCTGTAGGACATGCCAGAAACCCATCACTTAGGAGGGCTTTAGAAAGAATCCTGGTCAGCTGCCTGAACCGCATGAATTGGTTCCTTTTGATGCTGTACTCTGAGCTCCTTCTGAATGGCTGACAGGAGAATTTCTATGTTTGAGTGGTTTGCATATAGTGAAAAAGCAGGAGCTTTTCTGTTATTTAATGGAACACTTACAGTAAAAATATGGCCAGATCTTTGTTATTTAATTGTTTACCTGTTGCTTTCTTTGGTGTAGCATGGTTATGAAGGTTGTAAAATAGATGATGATTTAGAAAAAGTGTCTTGTGATGTGATCCATTCTCAAATACTTTGTGCTTCAAAATTTTGTGAAAAGTAAAAAATGTGTTCTTTCCTTTGCAGTTTTTACTTTCTGCAAAGCTATCCAGTGGGCCCAGTCTGGAGCCTTTAGCAGGCTGGTTTTGGACCCTGAATCTTATGCTTGACATCCCTGGTCTGTGATTTTACCATGTCTTATCTGACAGTAATGGACAAGATTTTGTCAGTTATTAGATGTTTTAATAAAGGAAAGAAAATAGTGCTGGTTTGTCAGAAACATTTAATGTGAGTCTTTTCTAGTTACACGTTTGGACCATACAATTTATCAGTAATTAGTGGCAGATTAATTAGTACCTCATAATACTGGTAGGAGTAATTGCTGGGTGAGGCGTGATTCTAATATAGAACTTTAGAAAACTAAAAGAAATCTGTATGATTTGCTTTTGTGTGTACAAGGTTACCCGTATTTTTCCAATCTTTTTCTACTGCATTTTCCTAAGTAATCAGTTTATAATGTAATAAGTACAATGTGACATAAAAAGGGAAAAACCCTGTTCATTTTTTGTTTTGTTGTCAATTGTTTAATTATTTATTTGAAAAGAAGGTAATCATCTGTTTTAAATGCATCCTTCAGTCTTTTATGCGGTATACACTATATATAAATGCATGAATGATTTTTTTTTAAACTTTATCTCTCCAGGCATGCCGCTGTGGTGATTTCAGGAACAGAGTTAGCCCGTCAGCTCCACAGAGAAATCCAGCGTGATGTGGAAGAGCTGGTAGCCCAGGGCAACATGAGGCCCCACCTAGGTGTGGTCTTAGTGGGGGATGACCCAGCAAGTCGTACCTATGTTAAGAACAAGACCCGGGCAGCCAGCGTTTTGGGTTAGATATGACCGGTGCATGCATTCTTCAACATTGTATTTATAAAGTGTTTCATGTAATGCCAACATAGGATACAGTTAGATCCATAAGTTTTTGGACAGTGACACACTTTTGCAATTTTGCCTCTGTAAACCACCACGGTGGATTTAAATCTAACAAGTTGTGATTGAAGTGCAAACTTTCAGCTTTAATTCAAAGGGCTTAATTAAAGAATTGAATCAACCATTTACAGCCATTTTTATACCCAGTCCTCCATTTTTCAGAGGCTCAAAAGTAATGGGACAACTGACTGACTACCAGTTTCATGGCCTGGTGAGGTCTTTTAATTTTGTTAACTCACACCAAATTAAGCAGATAAAACATATGGAGTTGATTCTAAGTGTTTAACTTGCATTTGGTAGCATTTCATCTGAACTCTCAATATAATGTCGGAAGAGATATTGCTATAAGTGAATGAAGCCATTATTAGGCTGAAAAAACAAAATTGGCATATCAGAGAGATAGCAAAAGCTTTAGGGGTGCCCAAATGCACACTCTGGTCCATTCTTAAATAGAACGAATGCACTGGCAAGCTCAGCAACACCAAAAGACCTGGAAGGCCATGCAAGACAACTAAAGTAGATACATTTCTTTCCTTGATTATGATAAACCTCTTCACAACATCAAAACAAGTCTAGAGGTAGTCTTATTGTTGTCAAAGTCTACAATCAAGAGATGCCTTTATTGAATGTATATACAGAAGGTTTACAACAAGTTGCAGCTACTGGTTGCACTCAAGAACAGAAAGGCCAGAAAAAAGTTTGCCAGAAAACATCTTATAGAGTCTGCCTAGTTATGGGGAAAAGTCTTTGGACAGGTGAAACCAAGATGAAATTGTAACAGAAAAATGGGAAGAGAAAACCATGGAGAAGCTCATGATTTAAAGCCTACTACATCATTTGTCAAAATGGCAGAGGCAATATTATGACATGGGCATATATGGCTGCCAATGGAATCATGTCACCAGTGTTTATTGATTATGTGACTGCCGATAGACGTAATAAGATGAATTCTGAAGTGTACAGGGCTATACTCGCTTCTGATATTCAGCCAAATGGTGTAAAACTGATCAAACTACACTTCAAAGTGCAAACAGATGATGTCCAGAGCATACTGCAGAAGCAACCCAAGTGTTTGTCAAAGTAAAGAAATTGACAATTTTTTAATGGTCAAATCAGTCACCTGATCGCAACCCAATAGAGCAACTTTTTTGTTACTGAAGACAAAATTGAAGGTAGAGAGACCCACAAATTAGCAGCAACTGGAGGTTAAGGTAAAGGCCTGGCAGAATATCTCAAGGGAGGAAACACAGCACTTGGTGATGTCAATGGGTTCTAGAGTTCAGGCAGTCACTGGTTGCAAAGGATTTTCACCAAAGTAATTAAGACAATCCGTATGTTTTTTCCTGTTACTTTTGAGCCTCTGAAAATAGGGGACTGTTTATAAAAGTGGCTGCAATTTCTAAATAGTTAATTAATACTTTTGCTAAAGCCTTGAATTAAAACTGAAACTGCACTTTAATCGCATTCGGACAGTTTGATGTAAAATCCACTGTGGTGATGTACAGAGGCAAAATGACAAAAAAAATGTGTCATTGTGTCAAATACATATGGTTATACATATATCTAATGCAGCACACTTTTTTTAGCTTGCATTTATATACTTATAAGGGCAAACACATTTGTCATATGTTACATCACATGCACATGGATATATTTTGGTAGTTTGTGTGAAGTGTGTATTCTCTCCAGGTATTTCCAGTGATACAGTGATGCGGCCCAGCTCGGTGTCTCAGGAGGAGTTACTGGAACTGATTGACAAGATGAATCGTGACTGGAGGGTCAGTGGCTTACTGGTGCAGCTGCCACTTCCAGGTAAATATTGGCACCATAGCTGCAGAGGTTTCCTTCCTGATATCTGAGTTAACTGATGTTATTTGGTCTTTACACAACAGTTTATAATGATTGTGCATATATATATATATATATATATATATATATATATATATATATATACATATATATATATATACACCAATGATTGAAAAAACTATTGGGCTGGTAGCTGATAGTAAAATCATTAAATAAAGAACATTTTTAAAAGGCTTTGAGCTGTTATGTTACATGAGCTTATGTTCAACTCCCTGCCCTCTTTAGAGCACATAAATGAGCGAGCAGTATGTAATGCCATTGCTCCAGAGAAGGATGTAGATGGCTTTCATATTGTGAATATCGGTAAGTTGTGCCTGGACCAGAGATCAATGGTACCTGCCACTCCTGCAGCTGTCTGGGAGATCATCAAAAGAGCAGGTAATCATCCCAGTATTCTTTAATGATTATGACTTGTCTTTCCCTCTCTTTTTGTGTGGTCATTTTTGCTTCTCCAAACAAGTAAGAGGGCAGCAAAGATCTGAAACTGAACTGGATAGTTGTGTTATAAAAATACCATCTTGAAATCATTCAACAGAAAGAAAATTCAGTTCTCTTGCTCATTAAATCTCAACAGATGTTTTAGTTTGAAGTTAGAAAAATTGTAAAAAAATAACTCAAGGCAATGGCAGGAGGAGGCGCTATTTAATTTCTTTATCATCTGAGGCCCACTAGGTGGCGCCTGACATCATTTTTTTTTTTTAATTTAAATTTTTCCGCTATTTATGACTGTACCTGGTTGGTCATTCATACCCCTAGAAAGGAGTAAAGTTTTTCTGGTAATTAAAAATTTGTGCCAAATAAACATACACCAACTCTTTATATTTTAGCTTTAAAATTAATTAAACCTATATTGTTCAAAGTTTCTTGAGAGATTTGAAGTAAATTTAAAATAATCTAAGAATTTATATTTGGCTGATAATTTTATATAAATGAAAATTATGTGAATTAATAAAATAGTAGGGTTTAGTTCTTAATACAGAACCATTCTTTCTGTGGGGTGAATGTGGGATTTAGATTCTGACAGCACCAGCTCTACTTGGAGATGCTGCTAGTAGTAACAGGAAATAAGAGCAATGGCTGGAATGGGAAGAAACTCTTTGGTTGACTTACAAACCCAGTTGGGGGATTGGGGGTGATTTTGTTTATGGACAAGCAGAGTTAAACCTTGGCTGCTTTTGAGGTTAGTTTAGTTCAGTTAGGGCTGGAGAGACAATTGAAAGGATGGGGCTGACCTTGACAGTGTTGGAGATTATTATGGATGATTACAATAGTGTGATTAACAAGCATCCACAGTGGAGAAATAAAGACCTTCATGGCCCACTTTCCTATCAGCTTATCAGCTATCTGAGAATGTTTGCAATCTCCTAACCCACCAGTGATGACGCCGCTTACGAAACTTCCTACAGTCGCTTTATATATTGTGTTGAGAGTTGTAGGGTGAAGGATGTGGGATAATCTGCTTGTCTGTCTGAATGACTCAGATGTTTTAAATACTCAGTTAAATATACAGCTTGCATGCACTTGAACACTATAAGCAGAATGTATAGTGAAGAATTATTTCAAGTTGGTTGGAGGTGAAAGTTGAAAATAGTCTACCACACCCAAAAAGGGGGGTTTAGATAATATTTTACTTACTTTGTTTCACACCTGAATTAATAAAAGCTTGTAATAAATCTTTTCTCCTGGCTCTAACTACCTACTCAGGGCAATGCAAGTGGACACAAAATCCAAGTTTTAGATAATAACTGTATTCAGTGACAAAAATATTATCCAATCCCCAAAACCACTTGTGTGAAAAGTAATCACTAATCCCAACATGAAAAGTAGGTATACACATTAAGTTATATAATAATGACAACCAAATACAAACTGCAGTCTCGGGGAATATAATATTGTAATTTTGTCCCATACTTAGTAGAATACCTTAGGAAACATGAACTGCTCTTTTCTTTATGGTCCTGGCGCAGAATCAGTTCAGACCATTACTCTTATGTTTGGGATCATTGTCTTGCTACATATCACAGTTGCACTTGAACTTCAAGCCACAAACTGATGACTCATAGTTCTCCTTCCCGATTTTCTGTCAGAGAACAGAGTTTATTGGTTTCTCGCTTTTGGCAATTTGTTGTTGTCTCACAACATCATATTACCACCTCCCTGTTTGTATAGTAATAATAATCATCATCATCATCATCATCATCATCTTTGGCATTTTGTGGTCGATTAATGCCAAGCATAACAGTACATCATCTTTAAAAGTAACATGTCTACAGCCTTCTTCCCAAAAATTTTAGGGTTGTCAAGCTGTGCTTTGGCAAAATTCAAACAATGCCATTACTCTTATGGGTTAGCAGTGGTTTCCACCTTGCACACATTCTATGGATGCCATTTATGGCCTCCATCTTTTGGATTGTGGTGTCACTGAGAGATAAGAGTGGTTTACAATTCCTTGGATGTCTCCTTGTACCTTTTCTGATATTGTGGGATGAGCCATTGCCGTGCTCTTGGAGATATTTTGAAAGGTTGGATATTTCTGGGAAGGCTAATTTTTGTTACCTCATAGACTTATCTGTCTAAATCATCTTCTTCCTCCTTACTTCTGGAATTTTTTATTAGCACATATTGGGCCACTGGTAAGGCCTTTGAGGTAACTTCACAGTTCTGAAAATGCTTTTTAGGTAATGATTGAACAGAGCTATTTCATCAGACCTGGGTGTGTCCAGTCCAGCTGCAGTCAGTTATCAGTTTCTTTTGTGACTAAGAGCACATGCCCAGTTGGTATTGAATAACCTTTCTGCTTCACTACTTAGATTTATAATTTAAAACTCATTCTTTGTATTTAGTTATGTTGCCTTTTGAAAAGTCTGACAGTTTAGTATGAGATACAAGAAAAATACAAGAAAAAAAAAGTGTTCACATACTTTTTAGCAGAAATGTGCGATTTTGTTTTTTCCTGAGACTAATAACTTTTTTAAAAACACACTAAGGTTTGATTTCATTGAACATGTTAATTGGGAAAGCTGAGATTTACTTCTGTTTCACACAAAAATATATGTAAAAATGACTGGAAGTAAATACACTGATAAAACTCCATTGTAACTTTTATAAACTTCAATTTTTATAGTAAATAAAAATCGTGATATTGGCCCTAGTGTATGGTACCTGGATCAACTTTACAGTATTTCGTGCTTAACATTTTAGCTTCCTGAACACTTAAGTTATCCCTGATTTGGGCAGCAAAGTGAATCAGGCATATTTTATTTAAATTTTTATTGGAAATTTCTTTATGCAGGTATTGAGACTGTGGGAAAGAATGTCCTGGTTGCTGGTCGCTCCAAAAATGTTGGAATGCCTATTGCAATGTTGCTGCACACGGATCGCCACCATGAACGTCCTGGGGGTAAGAAAGCCTGTGTGCGTGTTCATGTGCTTTAGGTGAGTCAACATTGTAATATGAATGGCGTGCAGCTTTCTGTATGAGTAGTATTTCATCATCTTGGCTTTTTCCTGAAGGATGTTTGATACTTTGAGCTTTTGTTGAGATATTATCAGTACATTTAAGCTTTGATGATTCCTCACATTTTTAATCAAACAAAAAATGCTGATGCATGTCTTGCTGGAGAAGAAAAAAGGGTGTGTGAAGGAAAATCCCTGGGTGAGACTTTTTGCTATTGGGAGACGGATTAAATCCTTATATGGAAGGAAGGAAGAAGGGAGGGGATTTGGAAAGGCATTGCATGTTGAGATGAAGCAACAAGATATCCTTGACAGTAGAATTAGCACAACATTATTACAGATCAGATCAACACAAAGGTGTAAGTAACTCACTTACAGCCACATAGGGAATAAGGTAAGAGATCAAGACACAGTAGTGGTCCCTGCAGTTCATTGCATTGGACATCCAAATATTTTAGGGAATTAGCATCCATTATTCTATGCTAACATAAGCTAGATGCCTTACTCTAAAAAGCAAAGGGACCTAGCTCAAGTAGGTTTCTATATAATGGAATTTTAAAATGGTCCTTCAAAAAACAATGCTAGAAGAATATCTAAAAGCACCCTTACCCTGATCCCCTTAAAGTGTTTTGTCTTTTTTGTTTTTTTGAAGAAAAAAGCATTCTGCGATGTCCATGGGTTCTGGACTTCAGGTACTTATTGACTGCCAAGGATTTTCATCCAAATGTTAAAAACAAGCGTTTAAAAGCCCTTAAAATTATGTTGACTTACCTCATGTCGAGCTCATTTTGACCTCATATTTGTTATGGAATAATGAGGGGACAGGCTTCATGTTGCCATGAAACTGCTTGTCAGCCAGTTGTCCAGTTACTTTTGAGCCACTGAAAGTGGGGATTTGTGTATGAAAATGACTGTAATTCCTAAACAATTAATGAAATAATTAAAAAAAACCCATAAATTAAAGCTGAAAGTTTGGACTTTAATCACATATTGACTGTTTGATTTAAAATCCACTGTGATGATGTGCAGAGGCAAAAAACATTTTTGTCATTGTCCAAAAATTTATGGATCTAATTGTGCATTGTGTTCTTTTTTTGTGAAATATGTTTGAGAGTTACAGTTATTAAAAGGCAAAGCAAGTTTCAGGTGAGCTATATCAACTGTACAATATTTTCTAATGCTCTACACTAAAAGTAGGTCATATATCAACAGGTTTTTTCAGTTGATTAAGTTTCACAGTCATTGCTGATTCCTAGATTTTGGAGGGTTCAAATATTTATTAAGAACTAATCTCTGTAAGAACTTGTTCATGTGGTGCAACTTCTTTTAACTTGGCAATATCTAAATATTGAACTTGTGTCCTGGTACAGCTAGATTCATGTCTTTAGAGCCTTCTGAGTCACCTTCATCGAGTTTGACACATACGTATAGCACACACCCGACAGACAGAAGAATTGACTGCTTCTTGCTCTTTAGAAAACATTAAATATACTGCTGAGAAGAACATAGTGAATGTCATTGTATCAGCAGCCATCTCACATATGTTATGTGGAAGCTTTTGAGGATAAACTTTAAAAAATATCTTGAAATTTAACTCCTATCTTCTTTATATTTCATTTTTTATTATTCTTATTTTGTCAGTCTTAACATCTCTACTTGGAAGATATCTCAATTAGAAATAGGGACTGAAAGGGGCATGAAATTGTGCTAGTCACTTAAAATCTGAATTACTCACACTGCTGTGACTCGGGAAAATCTGTGCAGAGATGTGAATTTACACAACCTCCAAATCTTTAAAAGAAGTAAGTCCTGAATGTATATCTGCAGCCAACATCAGTCATTTATAAACCACATAAAAAATGTAAGTAACATTTGGCACGACCAAGAGTTGTACTTTTTGATTCAGCCATAAGCTCTTCGAGACCAGTCTATCAATAAGTACAAAGATTAAAGTAATTATTCATATAGTCTTTTTTGTTTTAATTTCGCTGATTATGGCTTATGGCTCAAAATGTAGAAATTTTGGAACTCAAATAATTAGAATATTTAATTTCCAGTTTCAGTGAATTACTATTCAAATAGTATAAATACCATTTGTCTCATGGTCTAGCTCAGTATACACAACTGCAATCATGGGGAAGACTACTGGCTAGATGGTTGTCTAGACACCCTCCATAAGGGCTGGCATCCACTAGAGCACCGACAAGATTAGGAAGGGTTGTGGAAGCAAATTATGTTATTTCGGCATACTTTCCGCGTCAGACGCAGAAAAAGTGTGCGAATCATCGATTCCTGAGACTATACTACGAATCTCTGTGTATTGTCTGCAAGACATACATGGGAGAATCCTAGAAATCAGTTGGGAATGCCACGGAAAATGCTGATCGTAGCAGGACAGCAGGGATACATCTAGGATCACACCAGGAGTGGTAAAATCATGAACTAGGACAATCAGGATGACTTTCCGACAGCCATTTAGATATGCAGACAATATGAGGAAATAATGCAAGGTTATTTTTCTCATGTTGCCTCTGTGTACATCTGTGCACTTCATATTATGCACTTCATAATAAGTCTTTTATTTACAGATCCTATCACTTCCTCCAGGAAATACACAACACCACGATTCTTCAGTTACTGATGGATTTATTCTCTTAATGGAACTTGTAACATCACCATCATCAAATCCACCGCCGAACTGTGCAAAATAAGCACGCATTTATATCACATAGATGGCACAAATTAAACAATAAGTATGCACGATTTAGCATAAAACGCATAAACAAACATACCTCGCTGGCAAGAGGGAATGAGTCCGCTTGCATAACAAAAGGTCTTCAACAGAAAATGTATAATCCATGTCAACTTGAAAAAATAGCACTTCTTAAACTTTAGCAGATTGTAACTTATCCGGCTCTTAAAGTTACTTCCCGGCAGAAAACAGGTGGAACAAGTAAAACATTTCTCGTGAAACACAAAGTGAAAACACACTTCCCAGATTTCCACATAGTGCCAATTCAAAAACAAAGTATTCATAAAATGAATCACATAAAATGTATGTAAACAAAAATGTATATCAATAACAACATAATTATTATGGCAGTTACAGTTTCAAAACAATGACAATAAAAACAACAATCACAATCACGTCACAAGATCACGGCAAAGTGATCATCTACACTACATCACAGTACTGTGTGAAATGTCCATCAGTCCCAGAAAGTACACCACAGTTCTGTGTGTCACAAAATATCCCTGCATAACGTTCATCATTCACAGAAACGAAAGCACAGTTCACTATCCTCAGTCCTGCTTGCCCTACTGGTTGTCATCAGCACCACAGAGGCATTCGGGA
>VUQH01054572.1:0-39527 GCA_015106775.1 Etroplus canarensis | reverse complement strand
ACTTTCCTTTTTGATAAAGCTCATGGTTAGGGCTTAGTTATGCTGTACTAGTTTTAGGGGAGCTTCTTATGATGTGCTGGGCATTTCTTCTCCGCCAACCTCTTTTCACTCCCCATTTATTTGCTACTGCTACTGCTGCATGTCATTAAATGTTGTCTTCTCTCTCCCATATTCTGTATCTCTCTTTGCTCTCCTTTGTTCTCCCAACCGGTTGAGGCAGATGGCTGCCCCTCCCTGAGCCTGATTCTGTTGGAGGTCTCTTCCTGTTAAAAGGGAGTTTTCCCATCCCACAGTTGCCAAGCGCTTACTCATAGGGGACCATCTGATTTTTGGGGTTTTCTCTGTAATACTGTAGGGTCTTTACCTTACAGTTTAAAGCACCTTGAGGTGACTTTTGTTGTGAATGTCTTGTATATAAATGAAATTGAATTGAATTAGGCCAGACCTCTCAATCATTAAATCTAGGTATGTAATTAATTCCCCTGTCCACATGTATAAAAGAGAAAACAGAAGAAGAAAAAAAGCATCTAGTCATGGAGTCTGTATTTTTATTTGTGAAAGAATGGGTTGTACTAAAGGGCTCAGTGAATTCGAGCATGGTACTGTAATAGAATGTCACCACTGCAGCAACTCAGTTCATAAGTGGTATTGTTGCAAAGTGGAAGTATTTAGGAACCATAGCAACTCAGCCACGTAAAGTTACAGTTCATCAAGTGCTGAGGCGCATATTGCGTTAACATCACCTACACTCTACTGACTTAACTGCAGAGTTTCAAACCTCCTCTGGCATTAACATCAACACAAATGCTATGTATTGGGAGCTTCATGGCATGGGTTTACATGGCCAAGCAGTTGGATGCAAGCCTTAGATCACTAAGCACAATGAAAAATATTGGCTAGCGTTGTGTAATGCAAGACACCACTTCACTCTTGGAAGCAGTGGACATATGTCATGAATCACTCTATCTGGCATTCTGATGGCCAAAGGTGGGTTTGATGAATGCCAGGAGAATGTTATCTGCTTGACTGCTTTGTGCCACCTGTAAAGTTTGGTCCAGAAAGAATAATGGTATGGGTTTTTATGGGGTTGGCCTAGGCCCCTGAGTTCCACTGAAGGGAAATCTTAATGCTCCAGCTTACAGAATCAGAATTAGAATCAGAATACATTATAAATCCCAGAGGGGGGATTGCTCAAAGGGGGGAAATTGCTTGCCAAAATATTTTGGACAATTCAACTTCCAACTTTGTGGGAACAATTTGGGAAGGTCATTTTCTGTTCAAGCATGGCTGTGCCTCATTGTACTAAGCAAGATCCATGAAGACTGGGTTGGAAGAGTTTGGTGTAAAAGAACTCAACTGGCCCTCACAGAGCCCTGACATCAACCCCACTGAACACCTTTGGGATGAACTAGAACGGAGAGTGTAAGCCAGACCCTCTAATTCAACACCACTGTCTGACCTCATAAATGCCCTTCTGCATGAATGAGCAAAAATTCCCACAGACACACACCAAAGAGAGAAACCCTACCCATAAAGAGTGGAAACTGCTATAGCTGCAATGGAGAGACCAACTCTATATTAATGCCTGTGGATGTAGAATGGGATGTCACAAAATCTCCTGATGGTGTGATGTGCATGTGGCCAAATACTTTTGTCCATATAGTGTAAGTGTATCTGTTGGTCATGTATGCAGTTTATGATGGCTGAATTCCAGTAAACTTCATTATACTTCATTTCAGATATATTTAAAAGAATCCCTCCTAAATGAAATTCATAGTCATTTTAGTTTAATCTATTTCTAATAAGTGGTTATGACTTTTACGTATGGATTCAGATGCAATGTCTTTACCTGTTGGCAATTAAATGGCTTAATTATTAAAACAGGCAGGATCACAGAAAGTTACCAGACTCTTTAACGTTAGAATGTCTTGTAAAACCCTGGACAGATTTGTTCAACTCATACTGGCTTTTGTTTAACCTTGACAAATACTAACAAAAGTTTAGAGAGGAAACTCTTATAGCCCTCAATATTTCTGTCAAAAAGAAATATTATACATGTGAACCTAAATGTAAAATTGGTCAATTTTTATGTTGCTAGTGGCAGTTCACTGATATCTTCTGATAGAGCACGATTTTTATTTTTTATCCATCCATTTAGCAACAACATGATGACTATTAAAGGTTACATAATGTTTGGAGTCTGTTGGCTTTAGCCCATCCAATGACCATCTGCCTTCTACATTGCATGGAGGTCTTGCATTGCAGTTTATTTATTATACACCATTACTGCCACCTTTCAAAATTAGCGCAACTCTGCAGCAATGCTTTAATTTGCTTTTCTAGCTCTAGTGATTGTCATTCTCATCAACTGTTGCATTCTTTGAGCTCTTCTAAGGTGTGAATGCTGTTGTGCATGTACTAGTAGTTTTCAGTGGTCCATATGCAATTACAAAGGGAGAGCTAGCCTTTGCTGTTCAAAAAAGTAAAGCAAAACTACAGTTTAAAAGGGATAATGTGTGCTGGACAGACAAATAGAGTTGTTTGACCACAACAATGGTCAACATGTTTTCCACAGATGAAAGACAGCTTTCCAGGAGCCTCATATAAAATGTAAGGCAGGAGGTGGAAATGTTATGATCTGGGACTGCTTCATTACCTCAGGGTATAGGCAGCTTACACTCATTAATTCAAATATGAATTTAGCATTGTAAGAAAAAAGTGCTTGAAATAATGTGAGGCCACCTGTCTTAAAAGTTAAATCTGGCAGCAGACCATTCAACTGAATAATGATACCAATCAGAATAGCAAATCTACCCAGAAATGGATCTAATAGAGCTAGATTAGAATCCCCTTAAATCACTATGGGGAGGTTTGAAGCAGGCAGTACATTCTGGAAAATGCTTAAATATTTTGCAACTGAAGTTACTTTGGGTGGAAGTGTGAGAAATTAGTGGACAATGATGCCAAAAGACTGTTGTTAATGAAGAATGATCTAAATGATAAATATTGAGATGTTTCCTGGATAAAAGAGAAAATAGCAGACTTCCCCTGTACTTTTTGAACTATTTAAGTATGCCACTGTTATTTGTTGGCTCTCAAACATGAATTTAAAAAAAAATCTTGCCTGCAAATGTCAGAACGACAAAAATCTGCACGGGATTTTTCACATGACTATATATAAAGTAAAAGAAATGAGAATCCAAATAAATAATTTACTGTGAATTAAAACTTCAGTAAATTAAATTTTCTGTTAAGACAGAATAAGTCATTTGCTGTTCAAGGCATTTTTGTGTAGCCAAACGGTGTCTGTACAAGCCCATAGAATTTTTCTGTTGATGTGCCTTTCAGTTTATTTGGCTACCAGTACAGTATGAATATCCATATTTTTTTTTTCAGAAACAATAAAGGATACTATTAATATTTGTTTACATGTCAACTTTTGGCAGCGTAGACGTTATTGCTGTAGTGTGATACATTTTTAGACAACACAGAGTTTCACAGAAATTATGTTATGTCACTGTAATTCATTGGATCATGAGTTACTTCGTCCTGCCTAATGTTTTTCTGCAAATTCATGAGATTCATATTTCTGTTATCACCAGCTGCGACAGCATGAATGTTAGTCTTTTTACCATGTGAGTCTTCTTGTGTCTGGCTGTCTTATCTGTGTGTCATCATGGAACAAACATCTACTGTAAAATAAATCACCACAAATGCACCACAAATGCATACTTTAGAGGGGTTACATAGTTAGGTCCATATATTTGGACAATGACACAATTCTTATACTTTGCAAAGCACACACCCCGCAGTGGATGTTAAATCAAACACTCAATATGTGATTGTTGTGCAGACTTTCAGCTTTAATTCAAAGTTAACAGAAGTTCTGCTTTAACTGTTATAGAATCACAGCCATTTTTTTTACACAGTCCCAAATTTTCAGAGCCTCAAAAGTGATAGCTGACTGTCAAACAGTTTCATGGCCGGGTGAGGCCTGTTCCTTCATTTGTTATTACCTAACCATTATAAAAGATCTGAAGTTGATTCCAAGCATTGAACTTGCGTTTGGTAACAAGAGAAGGAGACCATTATTACACACACACACACACACACCAAAGAGAGAGCAAAAACTTGAAGTGGCTGAATCAACAACCTGGTATACACTGAAAAAGAAAGAGTGCACTTGTCAGCTCAGCAACCTCAAAAGACCTGGAACACAGAAGATAACTAAAGCAGATGATCTCAGAATTCTTTCTTTAGTTAAGAAAAACCCTTCACATCATCTAACTGTGTCAAGAGCACTCTCAAGGAGATAGGTCTATCATTGTCAGTCTCCAATCAAGAGACCCCTTCATGAATGTAAATACAGAGGGTTTACAACAAAGTGCAAGGAGCCTGGTTATACTCACGAACAGGAAGCCAGATTAGATGTCACAAAACCTCTAAAAGAGTCTGCCCATTTCTGAAAAAAAATCTTTTGACTGATCTTTTGACTTATTATTATTATTATTATTATTGTTAGTAGTAGTAGTAGTAGTAGTAGTAGTAATAGTAGTAACTGCTGATAGAAGTAGCAGGGTGGATTCTGAAGTGGACTGGGCTATACTCTCACTCAGATTCAGCCAAAAGCTGCAAAACTCATTGGATGGCACTTCACAGTACGAATGTATAATGAGCCAAAGCATACTGCAAAAGCAACCCAAGAGTTTTTCAAGACAAGAACATGGATCATCTTCAATGGCCAAGTCAGCCACCTGATATCAACCCAGTACAGCATGCTTTTCAGTTACTGAAGACAAAAGTGGATGCAGCGAGACCCACAAACAAACAGCAACTGAAAGCAGTTGCGGTAAAGGCCTGGCAGAGCATCTCAAGGGAGGAAACACAGCATTGATGTGATGGTGATGTCAGTGGGTTTAAGACTTCAGGTCAGGTCAAGTTACTGACTACAAAAGATTTTAATCCAAGTATTGAAAACGATCCCATATTTAAAATGATATTACCTTGTTGAATTGGTTAGCAAAATGGGGGACTATGTATTAAAACGGCTGTGATTCCTAAACAGTTAATGCGATTCTTTTGTCTAAACCGTTGAATTAAAGCTGAAAGTCATATTTTGACTGTTTGATTTAAAATCCAGTCTGGTGATGTACCAAGAGAAAATTACAAAAAAGTGTCATTGTACCAAAACTCATAGACCTAACTGTATCTTTATCTAGTGTACAAACCTGCAAAATTACTCACTGACATCAGGAAGATGCTGACTAGTTGTACTTGACTCTTAGTTTTTGAGTGTAATTTTTTCCCCCACTTTGTTATCCTTGTTATGTAATTGTAGTTTGATTTAGGTGGTCTTCATCTCTACTGGCTGTTGTTACATAGCTCAAGGTCAAACAACCCATTTGTCACACAGAGCAGCATTGTCTTCACAGATTTTTCTCATTCTCCTAGGCCTGTCAGCAATACAGATAGCATGGTGCACCATATTTCATTGGCTTCATTTATGATTATGGGGCAGTCCTGGGGACAAGAGTAAATTAATGACGCATTGTGACTGTGAATCTGCCAGACATAAATCCAACACATGGTGGGAGACATTGAGTTGTCCAGAGGTACACAACTGAAATTGCTTTTAGCTCTCACCATTAACAGTGATATTCTAGCCATTATATCAGCCAGTAAATGGATTCAAAAGCAGACTGTTTCCTGCTTGTTCATTTTTCATGCCAGCTGGAGTTCTTTTAAAGAGATTCCCCACAAATATGTACCAGCAAACACATTAACATTTTTATTAGCTAACACTCAAACAAATGCAGAAAATACTTGTAAGTAATTATACAGGATCCCAACAGCACATTTCAAAGCATTGTATCACCTTAACCTTTATGTTGTTAACTTGTTTTAATATGCACTTTCCTAAAAACACTTGTTACAGTCAGGGTTTCTTACTATTTGTAACTTCATGCCACCTGATGGAGCACAAAATATTTCAGAAGATAATTTAGGATAACTATATATTAAATAATCCTCTTTGTTTACTGTAATGTCTCAAATGATAACAGTTTGATATTAATGTAAACTCATCAGTTTTTTTACATATTCAAATGTCACATGCAATGGTAGCTGCCTTCTTAATTACATGTGACATACCATTTTATTTCTCTTTTATTTCCATCCACTACTTAGTTTGTATGTCACCAATGATTTTTTTTTCTAGTGGTATTAAAAAACTGCTCTGTCAAGCATACTAAGTGCTAACCTGAAGCCATCTCTTGACTTGTCTTTCTCTCAGGTCTCTCTATAGACTACACTGCCAACAAGCTATACTGGATAAGCTCGGCCAATGGGACAATCAACAGGTGCAGTCTGGATGGCAGCGGGCTGGAAGTGCTGGAGACTCTAAAAAGGGAGTTAGCCAAAGGCACAGCTCTGGCCGTGATGGGTGAGTGGAGCTTGTCACAAGTGCATCAGATTGCCGCTGAGGATTACTCAGAGTGTGGAGGGATTACATGTTTAACCAGTTAAGTGGCTTTAGAATGGAGCTATTTAGACAATGCTTGCAAACAGCTGTGGTCCACTCTATGTGAAGTATTAAGGGCATTAGATAATTAAAAAACAACACAGCAATGATTGATTATTGATTTCTTAAAAGGGAGGGGGATGTTCATTATGGAGTGATTCTTCATATCGGGTCTAAATCTAATGTGCCACACCATCTCTCAACTTATAGGCTAATTTGGAACCCCTGAAATCTAAGCCAGCATGTTGTAGAAGAAATCTTACCTGAAGTAAACATTAGAACATCAGTGCAGTGTTATAAAGTGCTTGTAATTGGCAGTCATTATGAGTGTAGCTGGAACGAGTTGAAAGAAGGCCCAATTTCCATGGACATAAGGCAATGTAAATCATTTTGAAAGAGTTCAATTATCACCACCCAGTTACTAAAATTATACCACCGAAAGACAGTAACATCAGCCTATACAAGCAAACTATTACTCTGACTTAAATGAATTTCTTTTCAGGTAATTATTTTTGTACACCAGCTCTTGTGACTGATCTAGAATTACTAAGTGACATTCAAAATGTTAGAATAACCTTTAATTTAATCAAAAGGATGAAATAAAAACAACTTATTTAAATTTAGTGAAATAATTTGAAAATGTGTGCACAGAATGGAAAACTTTAAGAATTTTTTAAAAAAAAGGTTCTGACAGTTAGACCCTGTAATTACATAATTCTTTTAAGGAGGTAGTGGTGCCATCAGCTAAATCGCAATCCCCCTGTGCTCAGATAGTGATGGAGTAGTGGTAAAGGAAACTGTTAAAGCTCTCAGTGGTTGTGATGTGGAGCAAAGCTAATTGTAAGCTCAGTGGAAGGATCCATGGATACTGGTCCTGATTAAAACTGGAGGTAAACGGGGTGGTTGAGGGTTTCATCAGACTGGCAGTGAAATGAAAGCAAACAACAGCAGGAGAAAGTCAGTTTTAAAAATGAGAGCAGCACAATGACTGGATGTGAGAGTATGTGAGCTGTCACAAAATCTGATTAGTTTGAGAGAAAGAGAATGCAAATAAATAGTATATCAACAACATGGTCTTCCATGATTTCTTTCACTCACTTTATTTGTAGAGCGTTGATACACTGCAGTGTTCATGGTTCAAGTATGACTTAAATCACATTTCATTCTTTTCTCTTGTGTTTCATTTATTTGTTCCCCCACTTTTTCAAACTGCATAGCAGAATTTGAATTTTAGATTGTCTCACTTCCACACTGCTGCAACCTTGACAATTGGGAAACCTCCCAGTGAGTTCTCTGAATGCATTACGCTTGCCAAGATTGGTAATGAGAAGAGAGCAAACATAGGCTTACTGAACAGAAGATTTTTGGTTTTGTGTGTGGGTCTCTACAAAAGTGTGTTTTTAAGGGGAAAAAGCCCCTAAAATATAAAATAGAAGAGTGTTGTCAGGCTGATACTTTGTGTTCTTGAAGCATGTTATTAATCATGACAGCCCTTCGGTTTCTGTGTGGTGGGTATCTGTCAGCATGTGCAGAGAGCATTAATTACTGTGTTGCAGAATAACACAGCAGTGGCAGAATGGAATCCTACCGTTTTGTTCACTGTTAGCTTTCTGCAAGTGTAAGCCACAATTTTTAGGTTCATTTTAGAAGCATTACTTACGGTGAATACTTTTGCGATGGAGGAATGGACGTTGGAGACTTCATTATGGTATTTCACAAATGGAAGATAGAATATGAGGTGACATAGACTAATGGCTTGGTTCCCGTGCAGGAGCAGGTACAGCAAAACAGTGAAATGATGTCTGCAAGTCTCCATCAATCACAATTAACGACATTTTGTTATGTTGAAGAAACTGAATGCTAGAATGAAAAGCACTATTCTACATTATCATGCCAATTTTTAAAATAGAGAAATTGAACTGGTTTAACGATAGTAATATAGCTATATTGAGACAATGTGGCATTTTATAATCCTAAGACTTATTTAATGATGTAACATAGCTTTTTTAGATCATTTGATAGCTGTAGATCTATCAGTCTGCTTTTGCTGTAGACCATTGGTCATAAACCTGTAAAAGTTACAGGGTCAGCTGAAAATGAGGCTGGTGGAAGAGAGCAGCACAGTAGCCAGACAGGTCATTTTCCACTCCTTAGCTTCTTTTGTTGCTGGCAAGTGCATAGTCTATTGGTGATGTCCGTTACAGAAAATGTCCCCTCTGCAGATTTAGTTTTGTTGGCATGGTGTAATATGCAGTTAAGTGCATTTGCTGACCATTTACTCTGTTTTCCACTAAGCTCTTTGCGTCTTCTCGTTCTATATGATTTTGCCTTTCTAGTTCAGCAGACCCTGATGAAGTACTGTATGGGAAACGAACATATATGCTAATAAAAATAGGATTGCAATATTAATTTACAACTAAATGCATGTGTGATCTGCTGTGGCAGGGAAAAACATTGTAGGTAAGATCAGAGTAGCAGTACCAGTTAATTAAGGGCTTTTGTGTCCTTTGTAGTTACTCAAGGCAGTCGACATTAATAAGCATGACTCTAACAACCATTTGGTCTCATTTCTGGTCTGTAAAAGCTTGATTGATCAGTTATTCATGTTTGAAGTACTTAAGGTCACTCCAAAGAACCATCATGTAAAAATAGTGAAAGCTTGTTTACATATGATGAATCTGCATCTCTTTCACAGCTTGAGGTAGATGTAGACACACAACCAGGCTGACAGCCATGCAAAAGGGTTTAGCAAATATGCAGTGGTAATCGAGAATGCACTTCTCAGAGAGAAATCCTACATTTTGCCTTGATGGGGTGCTGGCTTTTCATTTTGCGTTCATGTCCTAGTGATTGCTCATGCTGGTTGTGAAAAGGTATAATGAAGGCACTGTTAGTGACACAAGTTTGACCCACTTGGGTCCTAAGGCTCTGTAATAATTGGATTGGCTTGAGGGAAGAGTGAGGGCTTATTTTGGTAGGTGTGAGTGATCCATCAGCCATGACTTGCCTGGGATCAAAACTAGCAGTTGAGGTGGAAATTGAATATGATGTGCCACAAGCGAGCAATCACACCTAGCCAGTGGTCCCAACGGCATTAAATTAACACAGGGTGCAAAGCTAATCTTGGCTAGCATGCCCTCCAGGGTGTAATGTTTTGTAAACCGCATCAAGACTGTCATTCTCACTCATGGGAATTTGTCTGATTTGTGGAAACGAGTTTTATGTTTCTTTTAAGGATGGCATTCAGCCTAAAGCTATTAATGCAAGCAGGAATTGTTTCTCTGTGTGTGTGTGTGTGTGTGTGTGTGTGTGTGTGTGTGTGTAGTAATTCAAAAGGAACAAGAGAGCAAAAGAATGTCAAAGAACTGATGGTATAAAATGTGACTGTACCTCCAGCTGTGCCCTTGTATTTTCCCCAAGGGGTCACCATAGTGTAATAATCCAAATTGGTAATTTGACAGAGGTTTTACACTGGATGCCCTTCCTGACACAGCTCTCCGTGGTGAGAAAGCCTTTTGTCCCCACCAGGAATTTAACCAGTGACCTTTTGCTTATAAGGCAAATGTGTAAAACACTACACTAGGGGGACTCAGCTGACGATATAAAATGTACCAGGCACATATTCTAGATCTTTTGATATTTTTGGAAACAGAAATTTGTTGCTTATTTCCCTCTTATAAAAATGTATTTCTCATTTGAGTTAGTTTGCTAAGCTAGTGTAATAGGGTATTAGATTGCACCAGGTTGTGATCATGCTGCTCTGAATGTTTGCATTTGCACAAAACAGAAAAGAAAAAACTTGTAAGATAGTTATTTAATGAGTGGTTGTTGCTCCAGCTTACCACAGTAATTTCCCTCCTGGTAGGTTTCTGTGAAAACTCAAAGGTCGTCCACTTTTGCATTTGAACTGTGCTGTGATTTACAACTTGAAACAAGAGCGTCTCCCTCTAAGTGTTTTTAAATGTAAATACACTGCTCAAAATAAATCAAGGAAACACTCGGTCATCACAGTATAACACAAAGTCAGTTAAAATTTAGATATATCAATCTGTCCACTCAGGAAGCATAAACTATTGTTAATCCATTATACCTGCTTTGGTGCAAATGAAAGTCAGAGCAGGTGCACTGGAGAGGCAGCAATCAGACAAAAGGGAAAAGCTTTGCAGGTTGTGGCCACAGATCATTGCTCTCTCCTTATCCTTCCTGCCACAGCCCCAGTATGGCCTGGGGTGATTTTTGCCTGTGTGGGCGTGTCTTGCTTTCTCCCATGCCTCAGGCACTGCCATTGGCAGCTGACTCCAATCAGCAATTAGGCGAGCATATTTCAGGACAGTGAGAGGAGTGCTCCAGAGATAGGGAGCCTTTGCTTTACAGCTTGTGAGCTGTGTGCTTGGGATTGCTTTTGCCTGCTCTGTGGAAAGGAGGGTGTTTTGGTCATTTAAACACCTTAACCTACTCCTTAGTTTTATGACCAGCTTTTAAGTTTTATTGTATTTTTGTTTCTGATAGTTGCAATGGTGGTTTGTATCTTTTTGTTTCATTATTAAATAAAACCTGTTTTGCTCCTAAGTTTGCCTCTTTGTTTCTGTTTTAAACCAGACTTATTGGGGAACATAAAACTTCCTGACTGATTTTCCCCTATTTTTTTTTCATGCTTGTCACTACTGGTAGCATAAGGTGGTACCTACAGCCATTTCAGCTCGCACAAGGAGCCTATCTCCTTTTGGATGGCACATCCATATATGCCATTACTTAAAGGTTTGCTGTATCTCCCAGCACAGATCCAAGAGTTTGAGGGAGAAACCAGAAGATGGGCCGTTAATGAGGAGAACTGGATTGGGCCTTTGAAGGGCATCGTCCCAGCAGCAGGACTGGTATAAACTCCTTTGTGTGAGGACTAATGGGAGAATCACTGCCATAGCTGCACAAAAAAACCTCCAGCAGGCTACTTTCCATGAGGGTCCACCGTTCTGTAGTGGGACCTTTGCTTACAGCCCAGCACTGTGTTGCTCATTTGGCATTTGTCAAGACCAGAACTGGCACTGGTGCCTATTCTCCACACAGATGAGACTAGGTTCACACAGAGCACATGTGACAGATTTGGAAGTCTGGAAATAACATACAGTAGCAAATGTTATGCTGCCTGCAACACCATCCAGCTCGACTGATTTGGCAATGGGTCAGTGATGGTCTGAGGAGACATATCCTTTGAGGGCCACGTGCAAGCAAGCAGCACCCTGGCTGATGTTAGGTACTGGGATGAAATCCTCAGACCCATTTTAAGACCTCAGGCTGGTGCAGTGGGCCCTGGGTTCCTCCAAGTGCGGGACAATAGCTGGCCTCATGTGGACAGTGTGCAGGCAGGTCTTGGATGATGAAGGCATTGATGCCATTTACTGACACACACATTTCCCAGACCAGAATCCAATTTTGGACCTCTGGGACACTGTGTGTCATCAGGAACTTGCTGCTCTGATCCAGGTCTAGGAGGAAATGCTCCAGGACACCATCCACTGTCTCATCAGGAGCATGCCCAGATTTTGTCAGGAGTGCATATAGGCACATGGGGGCATACACACTGAACCACATTACAATGCAAGTTGGATCAGCCAGTGTTTTCAATTTTAAATTTGATTTTTGGTGTGATTCTTGAATCCAGCCCTCACATAGCTGGTGATTTTGGTTTCCACTAACTGTTGTTGCATCATTTTGTTCTTAACAAATTACACAATATCAGTAAATAAGTAGAGTTTAAACCTAAATATTTTATTATCATGATCCAATGTGTGATTTAAGTTCTTGTAAAATTCTTGAGCAGTATTATAGTAAAACTGAAGCTATCTTTTTAAATTGTTCCTTCAGCAGAGAATAATCATGATTAAAACATATAGTCCATTTACATTTGTGTAAATTAAATAGGAATTATGTTCTAGATACTAAACCATGGCTTCTCAGGGTAAGCATCTGTTTTCAGTTTTGTTCCTTCATCCTCCACCTCATTTCTAATGCTCTGTAAGGACAGGAGCCACCTGATTCTTTTTCATTTTTCACCTCAGTGGGATTGTAAAATTGAAAGTTCCTGTCACGTCTGTAGAGTCTATGGCAAAGTCCCTGGACTGTGCATCACTGATTTCTGCTGAGGACAAAGGTGGCAGCTGGAGGATAGTGAAGTGGTGGTGGGTTTGGTGCACTGGGGTCAGCAGCCTCTTGTGCAAACAGGCACATTCTGCCTTCAGTACAAGTTCTCAGTTGTTCAAGTACCAGGACCATCTATTTGTAGAAATGTTATGGCCATTTCCGTTAATAATGGAAATGTTTGTTTTTTGCTGAAGTTCATAGGAGAGCTTTCATGGAATTAAGAACCTTTCTGTGATTCAAGCCCTCAAGATGTACAAGTCATCAACAGCAAGTGGGCAGAGCACAGAATAGGATTTTGTGCTCTGCCCATTTTTTAATCTCAAATCAGCTCAGAAAATGCCTCAATTATTAAGGTGCTTTAAGCAATAAGTATGCCAGCCTTGGGAGATTATACTGCAAGCTAAAGCATACCATTTGCACTTGAAATTTGCAATGAAGGGTGGTATTTGGCTGCACTGTGCATATTCTTTGAAAAACCTGTTTCCATCACATTGTGATTTTCATACACTTCTTACTGAAGAAAGCAAAATGTGGCAGGGTTACAAAAACATCCTATTTGCCCTTGCCTTGAAATTTCACTGACACTGCATCTGCATTCAGATTTTTAAGAAATCTACATTTTTGGTTACAGGGGGAAAACTCTGGTGGGCAGATGATGAATCGGCACAGCTGGGAACAGTCACCAAGAGAGATGGACGAAACCTTGTGATTTTGAGAAATAAGACAAGTGGGGTGGTTCATATGAAAGTGTACGACAGGGAGGGTCAGAAAGGTAAGCATTATCTCACATATCAGCACATAAGCATGCAGATAACGACAGACTCTACCTACTTATGGTACCTTACTGTTTGCCTTTTGTTGGTTCTGCTTCAGGAAGAAACCCATGCCAAGTAAACAATGGAGGATGCTCACAGCTCTGTTTCCCAACTTCAGAGAACACCCGTAGTTGCTCCTGCACCGTTGGTTACAACTTACGTAGTGATCGCATGTCTTGTGAGGGTAAGATTTCAAGTTTCCCATGAGCCATTAATTACATTTAATGTGAGGTTGTGGATCTATTTTTATGCGCATATGAGTAATCTATACATGTGTCAATATATGATTCTATAGGTGTTGACTCATTTCTAATGTATTCCGTCCACGAGGGAATCCGGGGAATTGCTCTTGACCCAAATGATAACAGCGAAGCCCTCATGCCCATCACAGGAACACTTTTTGCTGTGGGAGTTGACTTTCATGCAGGTACGTTGAATCATATTATAAGATAGCTGAGGTCCATTAAAGCTTGTTGTTAAGCTTCCTGAGAGCTTAAAGGGTTGTTTTAAATTACACACTGCATATTACTCTTTTTTTATTAGCATGCCTCCACTGCAGAGCCATAATGTTTGTCTGTCCATTTGTCTGTCTATTACAAATCTTGTTAGTACAACCCGAATTCCAGAAAAGTTGGGATGTTCTTTAAATTTGAAAAAAATGAAAATTAAAAGACTTTCAAATCACATGAGCCAATACTTTATTCACAACAGAACATAAATAATGTAACAAATGTTCAAACTGGAAAATTGTACACCTTCAACCACTAAATAAGCTCATTTCAAATTTGACGCTTTCTACAGGTCTCAAAATAGTTGGGACAGGGACTTGTTTACCATGGTGTAGCATCTCCTGTTCGTTTCAAAGCAGTTTGTAGATGTCTGGGCATCGAGGTTATGAGTTTCAGGAGTTTTGGTGTTGGAATTCGGTCCCATTCTTCCCTAATATAGGTTTCCAGGTGCTGAAGAGTTCATGATCATCTTTGATGTATTTTTCATTTAATGATGTGCCAAATGCTCTCCATAGGTGAAAGATCTGGACTGCAGGCAGGCCAATTCAGCATCCGGGCTCTTCTCCGACAAAGCCATGCTGTTAGCTGCAGTATGTGGTTTTGCATTGTCCTGCGGAAATACACAAGGCCTTCCCTGAAATAGACGTCATCTGGAGGGGAGCATATATTGCTCTAAAACCCTTATATACCTTTCAGCATTCATAGTTCCTTCCAAAACATGCAAGCTGCCCATACCATATGCACTTATGCACCCCCATACCATCAGAGATGCTAGCTTTTGAACTGAACGCTAATAACATGCTGGAAGGTCTCCCTCCTCTTTAGACTGGAGGAATGCGGCATCTGTGATTACCAACAAGAATGTCAAAATGGGACTCGTCTGACCTTAGAAAGTCTTTTAGTTTTCATTTTGTTTAAATTTAAAGAATGTCCCAACTTTTCTGGAATTCGGGTTGTACTGAAGGAGCTGATGTGTTTGCTGGATCCTAGTCAAATTTTGTGTACTTAATTACTATGATGGGTAGAAGAACTGATAAAATTTTTAGGCCACAGGAGTCCAAAGGTCCAGGTCACAGGGGGTCGTCAATAAAATATCGTTGCCAAAATACGTAGGAGCCGGCTGGGTGGCTGGATCCTTGCCGGTACTTGTATGTGATCAAGAATTGAAAACATTTTTAGGCCATGGGGTCAAAGGTCAAGATCACACGAAGTTATCATTGGTAATCTCATTGTCACCATAGGAGCTGACTGAACTCCTGGAGCCTCACCAATGTTTTTGTGGTTAATCACCATGATGAGTGAAAAAAATGTCAAAAGTCAAGGTGAAATGAAACTTCAGTATGAAAATAATTATTGGAGTACCTAACTCATTTCTAACATCTTTATTAAAATGTGTGTGGCTACTCACTATAATAGGTATGATGGGTGGAGGAAATTAAAGCCCAATAGCGATGGTCAACACTTTATCACTACATGAGCTGATTTGTGTACTGGATCTTTTCCAAACTTTTTGTGGTTAATACCAATGATAGGTACAACATCTGATAAAATTTTCAAGCTAGTCAGGTAAAAGGTAAAGGTCATACAGGGTCAGATATAAGGTGGGGGCATACCTGCCAAGTTCTAGACTTTTAAGTTTTTCTTTCTTTTTTTCAGGTTTAAAATGCTGGTTTCTTTTAGTATCCAGCGTTTAACCTAGTCTCTTCTATCCAGCAGTCCTTCAGAGGTCTGCTTTAGATGTCCTCTTAAAATGTCATCAGGTTCTCATCAGAGAAGGCTACATAGTATATTGATTTTGTGTGCCCACAAGGCAGCCAAAATATTAAAACCCCTGATAGATGAAGTGAATAACAATGCTCTGCTGGGAAATCCTGGGTTCTGTGTTTATGTGGATTCTACTTGGTCTTGTACTACCAAGGTAAACGAGGCTTCAGATCAAAAACAGGACAATTCCAGTGGTGTCTGGCGTGAAAACCCGTATTCAAGCCTAAATAGGTCTTGTTTTGGCAATATGAGGGTGACCTACACAACAGTAGCATGATGACTTAAACATTGTGGCTATCCATGGACTCAAAACTCTGAACAATCACAGCTTGCAAAGTATTATTGACAAGGTGTTAAAAATTTTTTTTTAATTATGTTAATATTTTTTAACACTTAAGCCCCTGAAAACAGGGTACTGTTTAAAAAATTGATCTTGTTCAACAGGTTTTTTTGAAACCCACAGAGTAACCCTAGTACTGCCAACTGACCAGCTAGATGACCGGCCTAACAATAATAAAAATTCTAGAGCAAAGATGAAACCAAACAGAAAGCATTTGAAAATAAACAATAATCCAAGACTAGTTACTAAAACTCTATCAAGAAACTCAAACTATTGACAGACAAGCAGGAGTCAAAAACTATGCCTTAAACAAATTCTAGGAACGATCATGAGACTCAACCTAAAACACAACCCAAATAAACAAGGACACAAAACTCAAAACCCTGGGCAAAAACCCAGGGACCATGACACATACTGATAAAATAAATATCTCTTCATGCAGTAAAATAAATCTGCTCATGTGTTAGTCCATTTTAAAGCAGTTTTACACATATTTTACTATTGTAGCATTCACCCCTTAAAAGCATCATCATCAAAAATCAGTAAAAACAGTGACAGTGAAATGTCATTTTTGCACCTACCTACTGCCACTTCAACATAAAAATCAAACCAGTGTCTGAAGCTGTTATCAACTGAGGAAAACAGATGCATTCTCTGAAACCCATTTGTTTCTCTGACTCTTTCCCAGGGGCTAGTCTTGTCTTGCTGTATCATTAGTCACTTTCTTGGTCAGCTGTCCCTCTTCTAATCCAAGTACTTTGTTCTTGTAATTCAGTGCTCATCGATGCCTTTGTTTTTATATTGGAACCCTTGTTCACACTTTGCGGCTTGGGGATAAACAGGTGATGCTATCTTCCAGCCATCATATTTGGAAAGTCACACTCAGCTGTTCTAGAAAAAGAAAATCTTTTTTTTTTTTTTTTTTGCCTAGGAAAAATCAACAAGATTTAAGTCGCTCTTTGCAAATATAAAATACTGGCTTTAAATATTCATGCACGAATGGCAGCTGAAATGTAGGTAGTTTCACCACCAATCAACTCAGTGACTGAAGGCCAAGTTTCAAAGCGCTAAAGTTGGACATGGAACACTTAAAGACAAGATGGAATTCAATGTAATGTAATGTAATGTAATGGACTTTCACATATCAAGAATGAAGCACTGAAGGGCATTACTCACAGCACTCATATACAGTACCAATACTGCATAACTGTCACTGCTTTGGCTAAGTTATATTGTACTACACTTCCATGTTCCCTTGCTTTATTTTATGTATGAAAAATATTTCCTTTTCTTTCTACAAACAGTAAGGAGGAGGTGAAGATCTTTGTTGTACTGGTGTTTGTGTATCTTTTGATAAATGGTTTAGCTTTAGCTTGTAGAGTCTATTGTGGACAAAAGAGTAATACACTCATTTCCCTTCTAAACAATCCTTATAAAAAGCAATTCATATTATACTGTGCAGAATGAAGGTAAAGTAACATTGCAAAGCATAAACCCAATCACTTTTTCCGTCGTTTATTACATCCGTGTTTCCTTTCACATAATATGATAAAAAATATTCCATTTATTATACCGACAAATGCTATAAACATACTAGAGACTGCTGGAGTCCAATATATGTAAAACATGTAGATTGCTGTTGAAGCATAACAACAAATCTGGTGGAAAAACCTACGTAAAGGAGACGCACAATAAATTATTAATACAAAAATGGTTATATGCTAAAGCTTTGCAGCAATTCTTTTTAGACATGCAGCAAATGAAAACTGCATGTTTGTGTGCTTCCACTAGCATTATATGATTTTATTTATTTTTTTAATTCAGGGTCAAGAATTTGGTATGGAATGGTTCAGAATGTTAATTTATATTCAAAAAAAATCATGGAAAATGATTTCCTTGCCACTAAAATGCAATGAACACCGCAGACGAGATTCTGTGTATTTCTTGAACTGCCTTGCCACAAGTTTCATCAGTTGATGCCTAACTAAAAAAATAAGTAAAAATAAAAAGCAAAATAACTGAATATTTGCATGGAAATTATCTCAACTATGGTTGGTTAGAAAGCTTTCCAGGGGATGAATCAGACCCACTGTCTCGTTTCTCAGTTTTTAAATTTTCAGTTTTCCCTCATATACTCTTCCTGCATCTTAGACCCTCACACCAGAGACAAAAGCAGAGGAGACAAGGAAAAGATAGGCGGATCAAGGAGCTGAGGCAACAGACAACAGACATTTAACAACATAAGATATTCTTTTTTCTCTGAACCATCATTTTAAAGTGTTGTCAATTAAATATGATGTGTGGCATAGCTGCATCATCTATCCAATGTTTTGTTATAGCCTGCTGCTCTGTTTAATGATCTCAGATGACATGCGTGCATACAGCTATTCACGAAGCCTTTTTTTTAATCACACGCATTCGCAAATAGTGAGGAGTTAAAAGGTTTTGCATCTTAACTGAAACAGGTTGTGAATGCAAAGGAACACCTATTTTTCAGAACCGTCGATGCATATCAAGCTGATACATGCTGGTGTTTTCTTACCGTCTTTAGCCCAGTAAAATAAAGGGCTTTTAGTACCTCCAAACCTACCTTGAATGCCTGGACTTGGATAGTTCATGCCGTTTTTCATCATAATCTTCCCACTTTTTTCCCACAGGTTTGTATATTTATGAGTTATGTATTTCAAGGGTGTGACACACCTCTTTCATCTCGTAAAAACACTTCCACAAAGGATACACCTATGCGTCTTGCATTCCATACGGAGACTGATTCCTGGGTCATATGAAGGAGGACAGATTAGATGTGACGAGACTAAATAGAGAAATTGAAAAAACCCAAATTGACTTTTGGTAATCTCCTAACTATTTATCTAACACTTACTCTATGATATGTTTTAACATATATGGATACAAGCAGTAATGTTTAAACATAATAATGAGTCGAATATAATGAAAGCTGGTGACACAGGAGAAACCTGATCAAATAATGTCACTGGATTTAAAGTCTTTGACTTTAATAGAGTAAGGGGTTACCTCCACATTTTCTTTTTCTTTTTGAGAAAAAAAATCCGCGTACAGGAGGAAAAAATGGCAAGTCGGGTCCCTCAGTACACAAGTAATCACAAATGAGTGTCTTATCCATTGACTAAAGCCTCATTCTGAATCTGCAGGACCTCGAAGGTCAATAGCAATCTTAAAGTGTGATCACAGATTTTGGAAAAGAGGAAATAACCTGAATCCAAAATATAGATGTTGCCACAGTGCAGAACAATTGTCCTCACCTAATTGCTTTGGACAGGTGAACACACAAATGCATTACTGTGCCCATGCAAGAGCAGCAGCTGATAGCTCGCACATAACATTTACATGTCATTATAGAATCCAGGTTGTTGGAGCAGAACAGATGAAATCCCTGCAGCTGTACTGTGTCATATATCATCTCCGTGTTAACAGAGTGTAAACGCAGTGGGAACAAGAAAGTGCAATTAAACATATAATGCCAACTACCCTTTTAACAACCTGTACAGAACCTTGCTGACAGTGATTCAAGAAGATGCACTTGAAGACAGCACTATAAAAAAAAGAAAAATAAGGAAAACTGTACTATTTTATACACTTCTTTAATAGTGCTGTAAAATGATAAAAACCCCATAACACCATGTTTTGCATGAAGCAATATACTGGTCTGTAAAATTTTCCCAACGTTTGCCTTTCCTATCCGGGAACTGTATGTCAACAAGGACCTCTGCTTCAATTGTAGGCATATCTGCTATCATGCTTTATTGTGCCACGCAGCATCTGGTGAAATGGGCCGTGCTACAGTAAAATGTGATTTCGTGAGCTGTTTTGTTTGAGGACATAAATACTTTTGTGGCAGCTTCATTCAACACATCATTTTCACTTATTATTAACCGTAGGGTGTCTTTTGCAGGAAATGACACTGTATACTGGACAGACATGGGGCTGAACAGAATATCCCGAGCCAAACGTGATCAGACCTGGAGGGAGGACATCATTACTACTGGCATCAGCCGTGTGGAAGGGATTGCTGTTGACTGGATTGCTGGTTAGTGTTGTCACTCCTAAGGCCCTGCAGTTATTTCCACAGGCTGTCAAAGTTTGTACTGATTGTTGAAAATTCACACTGTAGCTCTAGTTATAGCACTGAGTACATGCCATTGTTTTGATCCAAAAAACCCTTAGGGCTTGGTGACAAGGTTGAGTATCCTCCACGCTCTGTGAAATTATTCACAGCACAAATGCATGTGCAGAATTAGATTTAATGAATTGTATGTTCAGGTTTATTATAGAATGTCTTGCATGCTCTCTGTCTTGGAGGATGGCTACACAACTTCTTCATTTATACATGCCACTATTGCTGTTTCTACACAGGCAACCTGTACTGGACAGACCATGGTTTCAATTTAATTGAAATCTCTCGTCTGAATGGTGCATACCGCTCCGTGGTCATATCAGAGGGACTTGATCAGCCTAGGGCCATTGCTGTACATCCACAGAAAGGGTAGAAAATGTCTTTCTTTGTGTTTTCATGTTTTTCTTTTCAATATTTCACTATTTCCTACAATCAGTACCACCTATATAGTTTTAAAAAAACATTTTCTAAAACAGAAATATAAATGATCAAAACCAAATCAGGTAATTGCCTTATAAAGCCAATGTTGGCTTATTGCATATACACCCAATTGCCACTTTATCCAATCAGTCTTGCATGGTGCCAACATTCCAGTCTGGTGTCGAAGTCATTGCGTGAGGAATGTTTTCTTGGCTCATTTTCATCTCCATAATACCGATCAGTCATTATTTGAATTACACAGCTTACCTTAGAATTATTGCAAATCGTTTGCATTTATCTTTTATATGGCTACTTCCTGCATGAATATGCACCAGGCTGCAAAGCTAAAGTCATCTGAAAAATAACATTTTTTTTTAAGGCCTATGACAAAAAATGTTTCTCTTTTTCAATAAAAAGGTACACAGGCCAACTAGATCAGGTGTACACAGGGTCACTATTTTCATGTTAATATGCCTGGCAGTTATCTCTTCTGGACTGAGTGGGGGCAGAACCCTTGCATTGGTCGCTCCCGCCTGGATGGATCAGATCAGGTTACCTTGGTCAGCTCAGGCATCATGTGGCCCAACGGCATTTCCATAGACTACGAGGTATGGTTGCACACGGACAATATATCATGTACAGTGCCTGTCTCCTCATCTTACTCTCGTGGCTAATATCTAACTATACAGAAGGGGTTCAGTTTGTGATATGCATTTTAAAATTACCTTCCAGGAAAATACATTATATTGGTGCGACGCACGCACAGATAAGATCGAGAGGATCAACCTTGAGACCGGTGAGAGCCGGGAGATTGTACTGTCAGTGGCCAATGTAGACCTGTTCTCGGTGGCTGTGTTTGGGCCTTACATCTACTGGTCTGACAGGTAATTTATTATTTTCTCAAATGCAAACACATGCATTTGCCTGCAAAACCTTTATACTAACCTGATATTGCCCTGTCCTCCCTTTCAGGGGTTCAGTGGAAAAATATTAAACAGCAGGTCCTTTTGCAATCTATACCACTCTTTTTGGAGATTTTCAGTGTCATCACTTAGGGCGTTAGGTTGTTCATCAAAGTTCTATAAAATAAAACAAATGTTTTTTCATTAGGTCGGTTTGTTTTATTAATCTGTAGAGACTCTTGCAGTCGTTTGTATGTGTTGTTCAGTACAACAGAAAAGGTTTGAAACTCCTGGTAAAAAAAAAAAACTAATATATTTTTATTATTATTTTGCATATTTAATCTGTGTCATATTCTTTGAGGGCTAATCATCTTATTCTCTGTAGTTTGCTATGAGAATAACTAAAGAAAGAAGCTTTATTATTTTTTTAAATTAAATCTTTAATAACTTCAAATGTGTCTCAACTAATGCCTGCAATCTTGAGTTTTGCATTAGTATTGTCAAATAAATTTATAAGTCCTTGCAGTGTTTCTAACTTTGTCCTTACCTAACCGTGGTCTGCAGTGAGAATGTAATATTCTCCAAAACTACTTGCTATTTTGCCCTCGTCTCACCTGCTATTCAGGGCCCACTCAAATGGTTCAATCCGGCGCGGCTTTAAAACTGACACCAGTGAGGCTGTGACCATGAGGAGTGGTCTAGGGGTCAATTTAAAGGATGTGACAGTCTTCAACAGAGGCAGAGAAAAAGGTAGAAATTTCTACTTTATGATCAAATCAGTTCACACAGTTACTGTTGCAAATTTACTGACATTCATGTAATCTCCTTCCAGATTTATGGTTGCTAGGCTGTAGATTTGATTTTCATCTGTTTTGTATTGTCAGGCTAATTTAAACATTATTGCACAGAGCAGACATAGATTGCAGATCAGTAACTAAACATGTGTTGTGTTTTGAAGGCACCAACCCCTGTGCTAGAAGTAATGGCGGCTGCCAGCAGTTGTGCTTTCACCTGGGCAGTGGTCGCCGGACCTGCTCCTGTGCACATGGCCGCTTGGCAGAGGATGGCTTTGCCTGTGAGCGGTATGACGGTTATCTACTCTATTCTGAAAGGACTATACTGAAAAGCATCCACCTTTCAGATGAAAATGACCTCAACTCACCTGTCCAGCCTTTTGAAAATCCTGCTTTTTTCAAGAATGTCATAGCGCTGGCCTTTGACTATAGTCAGGGGACAGCCAGGACAAACCGCATCTTTTTTAGTGATGTCCATTATGGAAATATCCAGATTATTAATGACGACTGGACAGAAAGAGCTATCATTGCGGAAAGTAAGTATCTTTCATATTCTCATAATGCCTCTACATTATTTTTTGTTGTTATGTAATAAATCCACAGTAGGAATCCACAATTCCTCAACTGCAAACATGCACTTATGGACACACATACACTTCTTATGTCAATTTCAAGTGCTTCAGTTTTCCTAGAGCTTGGTATCCCTGTGTGGTTTGCCACTGTGTGGTAGAGGATTAGCAATATTTGTCACACCATGTCTACACTTCACTGTGTTTCTGATGTGTTTTTAGTCATCTGTTTCATGTGCCTGTCATGAAAAAGATAAGCTTCAATTTGAATAAATGCAGCTGTCTAAATGTCCTTGTAATACTACCAATTCACTTGCACTTTATGCACTGAAATGCATATTTTTACACTCGTATTTATTTTGTATTTATGTGTAACTGCTTTGGCTGTGTGCTGGGTTGTGAGCCCTAGACAGTGCATTACAGTGCAAGTGGCACTATAGCTGATTCAGTATAGATGTTGACCCCTGACTGCTGTGGCTGTTGCTGTGCAACTCAAATGCTGAGTTGTTAAGGTGTTTGTTTTTCTGTCTAATTAAGGACCAGTTTTGTTAAGAATGCAAGAAACGTCAAGAAGGACTTTTCTTCTTCTATTTTTTATTGTGTTCTTTTCATGCTTTTGAAAAGACCATTTCATTTTAAATCAGCATGATTTAATACCTGTGTTTGGAATTTTTCTGCTTCCTTACTGTCTCAGATTGAACAAGGAACATCAGTTCATTCATTTTCTTCCACTTATCCAATTCATCCTTCTCTATTACTAACTAAAGCTCAGTCAGTCCTGTATTGATAAGGATGACTGGAGTCAGATGAACAGCAAAAGTCTCTGTTCAGCACAGCAAGCATCCTCTGCCATTCAATGATGTTTCCACAGGGAGTAGAGCTCAGCACCTTCCCACCTCCTCCTCACACTGAGATACTGGCAGTGTTTCTGATCCACTCTCACCCATCCCCCGACCCTTCTCAACACTCCTGCTGAGGGAGCTTTAAGCTTATTTATTTATCTTCTGGAAATGAACAAGCGTTATCAAGAACCATCTGCCAGGATTTGCAAGTGTCCTTCACACCTTAAAACTTGTGAAATGCTAAATCAAAGTGGTGCAGACAATTATTATTTTAAGTGCAATTAAAATCTTTACAGCATAATGCATGTCAGTACAACTGTAGAGCAATACTGTGACCCCCAGCGGTTTCCAGTCAGACTATTTGTGCGTTGAACACCTTTAGTACTGCGCCATCTCCCCTTTTGTTTTAAAAGTTTCTGCCTGAATTCCGTCATTGAGGAAAGGTGAAGATGTTAATCATCCATATTTCAGTAATTAAACTCTGCGTCCCCCATTAATTAGTCCCTTGCCTGGCCAACAATTTGTGAGAAACTCTAAGCTGCCAGACGGCTTTTATTGCAAACTATTAATTAGTGGTCGCCTTACTCAGGTAGAGTCTTAAGTATTCTAGAGGTGGTTTATGGGTTTTTATATACTGGGGTACAGCCAAATTAACTAATATTGGCCACATGTTTGCTATTTAAACAGTTAGAAACTGCACGGATGGACAAAACTGTATGCAAAATGCTCAACTTACAAAACAGAGGTCAGGAAATATCACATTTTCCAGTTGTTTGGCAAATTAATTAAATTAATGTGCATTAATTATTCACAGTTTATTGTTACTGCCTTGATGTTACCAGTGTAGCTATTCGAGAAGACATCAAGGCTGTACTTTAGCTTTATTAAATGTGTTTTTATCAGCGTAATTTCTCATTTTATTGTACAATATACAACTATGCAAATCCCATTTCCAGTAAACAGAATGTTTTCCAAAATGTAATAAATATAACTATCTGTGATGCGTTCATTCATATTCAACCTTTATTACCTGACAGAAGTACAAAGAAAATATTTCCAGTAGTTTTACTGACCAACTTAATTGCAGTTTGTGTATATATACACAAATTTATAATTTGATGGCTGCAACACATCCAACAAAAGTTGGGACAGATGCATGTTTATGATTGTGTAATATCACCTTTCCTTTCAATAACACTTTTTTAATCATTTTAGAAATGAGGGTATAAATTGATTTAGATTTACAGTTGGAAATCTTGTCCATTCCTTCTTAATATAACACTTTGGCTTCTCAACAATCTGTGTTCCATTGTCTGATTCTTCTCTTTATAATGTGCCATGCATTTTCAGTAGATAGATGTGAACTAGTAGCAGGTCAGTTAAGCACACACACTTTGTGTCTGTAAAGCCATACTGTTGTAGCCTGTGCAGAATGTGGTCTGTGGTCTGGAACTGTCGTACTGAAATGACCATGGACATCCCAGGAAGAGATGCCACTTTTGTGGCATTAAATAAGTAATTTCCCCCCTGGGGATTAATAAAGTATTGTGATGATCTGATGTCTCTCTAAAATACTGATATATGCCTCAGAGTCAGTTTCACTTTCATGCACATGCAAGTCACCCATGACATAGACACTGACATACCATACCATACCCATACCATTACAGGTACTGCTTGGTTTTCATCCTTGTCAGGGAGAACTCCTCATTTTTTTTACAAAACCAAGCAAAAATGTGGACTCATCTGACCATGGGGTACATCGTTCCACAGTTTTTTAGTCCATCTGGGATAAACGGAGGCCCAGAGAATTTGCTGGAGTTTCTGCATGAATTGCTGTGTGGTTGATGTATAGCTTCCTCCTTGCATAATACAGTTTCAAGCTACATTTCTGGATATATTTCTGAGGTACTCCAGAGCCCAGGTGAATATATTTGTCACAGTCGCATGTTTCTTAGGTAGTTGTCATGATCCTTGGGTTTTGTGTTCTAGTTATGTATGATTTTGATAATGATTTGTGAGTTTATTTGTTTTTGATATTGTTTATTGAAATCCTACAGTTAGAATTTTTGAGCTTCTGTTCTGGTTATGTTTTGCTTCTATTCTCTGTTTGTGTTTTGACTTTTATTAGTCCCCTCTGTCTCCTCAGTGTCATCCTCCTGTGTTCTTATCCCTTTGTTAAGTTCGGCCTTGTGTCTGCCTCCTCAGTAATGATTGTTTCTTACTTCCTGTTTTGTTTTGGTAGTGCTGTGTGTCTCATGTCTTTGGTTCAGTTTTACTTCCTGTTGTGATCATTATGTTGTTGCCACATGTGATCCTCTCCCTCCCGTTCCTCATTTGTCAATAGTCTGTGTACATATAGTTCTGTCATTTCTTTGCTCTGTGTTGTTTTGTCTTCCTCTCTAGCTGTGTTGTTCTCTGTGTATCTAGGCTTCATGATTTCTAGTCTTTGAGTATTTTGGACTTTTCAGGCTCATTAAATATGACTTACTTTAAGTTTTATTCTGTCTGCCTTGGGAGTTTGCATTTAGGTCCACCATTCCTCATGCCACACTACAAACCTTGACAGTAGTAGCCCTGAGGGCTTGAATATCAGTGGCTTCTGACCTTGCCCATTACACATTGAAATGTCTCAGAATTCTCTTCTTTTCACAAATGTATGAACTGTAGATGTTGCAATACTTAAGTTATCTGCAATCTTGCATTGAGAAATATTTCTTTTAAACAACTCTGCAACACATTTTGGCACAGAGGGTAAGCCATGAACCATCTTTGATTGCAGAAACTGAACCTTTGATGGATGTTACTTTTATACCCAATCATACCTCAACTGCTCCCAATTAGCTTGTTTAACCCTCTGGATGTGCTGGCATGTCCAAATCATATGACCAAACTTTTGATTTTGTCTGTGGGTGCTGCAGTCTCGTGATCACGTGATTTGGATGCATCAGCACTTCCCTCAACTCTAAAGGGTCAATGTTGGGTCTTCCAAACTGATGTTAATTGAATATTCTGTGGACTTGTCAGTCTCATTTTAACTCTGTCCCAATTTTTGTTGAATGTGTTGCAGCCATCAAATTCTAAATTTGTGTGTACAAATTATTATAAAATACAATAATTTAGTTAGCAACATTACTCAAAATCTTTTCTTTTTTCATTTTCTTTTCTTTTTAAAATAAAGGTTTATGCAAAATAAAATATCACCAGTTTTTGTTTTTTTTGCAGTGTCCCAACTTTTCTGGATATGGGGTTTGTATTTACTAATGAGGTACACATATATCTACAATGGATGCAGATAACCTTTACAAAGCAATTTGTTTGTCTTGATGTTAAATTTCTATCTGACAGGCTAGGGTCTCCTTGAGTTTCATATTACTGAATTTTAATTAATCGGCTTTATCAGGAAAGGAATCAAACTTTCTTTTTCTCACAGGAAATTGCATGAAAATCTGATAATTGCCATTTACTGTAAGAGGTTAATTCAGTTTTTTAAATTTGTAATTGGCCTTCATTTATTTTTTGTTTTTTTGTACTGGAATGAAATTTCCTGCTGCATAGGGTGAACACACTCAAGTGCTGGTTTTTTGTTTTTTTTCTGACGCTTTTTCATCACTTTCATAACTTAGCTCAACGATGCACTTATTATGACCACTTCTCCAGCACAATTATTGGGTGATACTGAGAAATAGTGAAAGTCATATTCAGTAGGTAAATTGTGAATCCACTGAATGGAAGAAAAAAAACAGTGAGTAATCAAAACATGAATATGGCCAGATTTTCTGTCGAAAATCACTGTGTCTCTGGAGGTTCCATCTCTGTCAGTCATATCCATGCAATAACAAGAGGGGCTGCAAAGGTCTTTTCATATTCTGTGTTTTGGAAATTGGTTTGCCATGAAAACATATTCAGTTCCTGAGTGACTTTTGCATCAACAAATAGCTGTCTGCCCAGTGTAGTGAGGCATGAAGTTATTTCCCTGTCAATCAGAAAAGAAACACGATCCCAATTCTAACACAATTGGAGCTGCCATCTGTTACAAGCAACGTCAGTACTTTTACTCTACCTATTTATACATGACAGACATCTTTGAGGTTTTGCAGCTCAAAATGACAGAGGCAGTGGAAATCTGCAATTACAGATGTAAAACAAGTTAGCAATAAACTTAATGAATACAAAGTCTAAACTGATAAATTTCTCATTTTGCATTTTTGGTGAAGTTTCATTTTTGGTTATTTATGCCTCTGCTTTGGAAGTTTTATGTTTTTGGCTTGTCTGTCCGTCCATTACAAATCTTGTTACCACTACAGGAGTGGACTTGTTCACTGGATCTTCAACAAACTTTGTGGGGTTAATGCTTCTGTAAGGTAGAAAATCTGATAACATTTATGAGATTGTGGGGTCAAAGGTCAATGTCTCTCAGAGTCATTCATGGAGTTCATGTTACCGTTGTAGGAGCTTACTGGGAAGCTGGATCCTTGCCAGTGCTTGTATGGTTAATCACCATGATGGGTAGACAGACTGATAATATTTTTGAGGTCCTTGCATTTGTCTATCCGACTGTCTATTACAAAATTTACCACTACATGAGCGGACTTATTTGCAAGATATTTTGCAAACTTTGTGTGGTTAATACTCATGATGTGTAGAATATCTTGCAACATTTTCAAGAATGTGGGGTCAAAAGTCAAGGTCACAAGGAGGTCAGATATAAGACAGAGACATACTGGCTGGGTTCTGGGTATTTCATTTTCAGTGAATCCATTAATTTTTGTGAACTGCTTCAAACACAAGTGGCTTACTGGCCATTTTGTTTTCTGTGTGTGAATTAGGTTACTTGGTTGGATCATGGACAGTGCTCTAATGTTTGTGTTATTTCAGATGTCGGTTCAGTGGAAGGTCTGGCTTACCACAGGGCCTGGGACACCTTGTACTGGACCAGCTCCACTACATCTACCATTACCAGACAAACTGTGGACCAGAATCGAGTTGGTGCCATTAGTAGGCAGGCTGTGATCACTCTTTCAGAGGAAGACCACCCACATGCCCTGGCCCTTGATGAGTGTCAGAAGTCAGTAGTTCTTCTTTTTCTCACAATGTACTCTCTTGTTTTTTACAATTGACTCAGACAAATGATCAGTTAGTTGTCAGTTAGTAATCCCAAAAAACAAAGAAACTTCTTTTTTTTAATTGGTTGGTGTTTGAACTACTCTAAGTTTTATCACTACAAAGCTTTTCATTCCCAAGGACAATTTACCCTTTATTTATGCCTTGCTCTGCATATCTTTTGATTCACATTGTCATACATGCAGGTCTATTTCACAGTTCAAGAGAGTATATAACAGCATAACATAGCAGTCTTATATATATGGATGGGGGTTCGGCGCTACCAAATAAATGGTTACAGAGGAACACCACAAACACCCTGGCAGAAATCAGTAGCTAGATTCAGGACTGACACTGTCACATAATGAAGAAAACTGCTTTTTGGCCAAATCAAAGTGAAATGTATTTCATTAAATAATAAAAAATAAATAATATTTGTGATTAGTACAAATAAACATGTTATGTGTTTTGTGGCATAAATGTGGTTGATCAGCTGAAATTCCAGTCTTGTATAATGGTTTTGACAGTAAATCACGTCTAAAGATTAAAGCAGATTAATGTCCTTTCTTCATATTTATACATTCAATTACGTCTACCAACTGAATGCATGTAAATTAATGTGACAGTGCGACACACAGACTTTGCACTGCTGTAACTTTACTGCAAGATTTTATACTGTGGCTTCATTAACATATGACTAAATAGGCTGAATATTAAAAAAGGGAAAAAAGTCTCTCAGATGTGAATCCATATTCCTCCTAAAGCATGTTGTCTTTAAAAGAACTAGTGGGAATGTGGAACCTTCACCTGATTTTCGACTTCAGGTTTACCGTACCTTGCTATCTGTCTGGTGTCTGTGTTTTTCTCTGCACTTTGCTCTTCACTTAACCTTTTCAGCTTTTCTACAGACCTCAGCAGGAGAATTTTACAGACTAACCTCATGCAGTCCCTTGCCGCTTCCCCATTCCACTGTTCACTAGCCTTTATTGCTATAAATATTATTACTTGGAATTATAGTGTGAACATATACTATAAAAACAAAGATAAACATAGTGTTGTACCCGGTCTGAAAAGTAAAGAGAAATCTGGATTTTTTTTTTCTAATGGCCAGATGATTGACTTTGGTTGAATCAGATTCAGAATCAGAATAATGTATTAATCCCGGGGAGGAATTCTCAGTTTTTATAAATAAATATAAATTTGAAAAGCAGAAAATTAAGATTAAAAACATAAACAAACATGTCTGTATAAATTGCAATATGTAAAATAAATAAGAAGTTAAACACTGTTTACTATATGTATAGGATGTGGTGATTAAAAAAAAAACTGGTCTAGGTGTCACATTAAGCTGCAGATCGTTGTCCACTTTACTCCTGCGTTGCAAAACATGTTTGCTTGTATAAAAGGCTATGAAAAAAACAGCCCTACCTCTCTGTAAACACTATAATTTTGAATTGATGTTCTTAATTGCTTATTCCAAGTCTAAATTACAACGTTTAATAGGAAATGATGTACTTTTGTGCTCACACATACTTCTAAAATTCAGACTACCACAAATAATCTAAAAATACAACAAACATCCGATTTCAAACTACAGCAAAAGTATAATTTAAAATACATCAAATAATTTAAAATAGGGGCGATAACAATTATTAACAGTTATTAAAAACACACATTATAGTAATTACAGTCTGATGCTTGGTAGTTACATAGATAAACAAAGGTAATTACTGGAATGATATCAGATTTCACAAAACTAAGATGGTGATTCCCAAAATGTTCAAGTTGAGACTTCAAAGCAGGAGTCCACAAAGTAATGACTGTAACAAGCTAATTCCAACTTTTATATACATTTTATATGCGAGTGTCTATGACAGGGTGAACCTGCTGTCTGTTGGTGGAGGATGGGGTCATCACAATCCTGAGCTCAGCAATTTGATGACTCTGAACTATTTCCAGTCAGCACTCCCTAGTATTTAAAGAAAATCACATATCATGACACCTGTTTTCAGCTTTGGGCAACACTGGCATTACATTATTTAATAACTCTCTGGAGAGAGTAATGAGCTACACTATTAGTTACATTACTTTTGTGTTATTCTGTAATATGGCCTGACATGCCTTGTAATATAATTACTATTTAGCAATCATTAGGTTTTTATTTAGCAATAAAAACCTAATGAGTAGCTCATTACTCTCTGGAGAGAGTAATGAGCTACACTATTAGTTACATTACTTTTGTGTTATTCTGTAATATGGCCTGACATGCCTTGTAATATAATTACTATTTAGCAATAAAAACCTTAGGCTATAGCCCCACACACCAACTCAAATTCTTATCCTAATGAGGACACAAAGGATTTTTCTTTCAGTGATTAAGTATGAACACAAAGCCAACAGCAACACATAAAACCAGCACTTCACAGCTATCCCAACAGTGCCTGTAGAAAACAACGGGTAGAAGAGACTACAATCCTACAAGTCTGAATGCTCGTCACTGCTTTTTTTTACCTGTTGAAGATCAGGCTCTGTCTGCTTGGCTTGGGTCAGCACACAGTACACTCAGCTTTAACATCACTTTGGGCTCTTAGCTACCAGCTTTGTGTTAGCACCCTGTTGTCTTTGCAGATGCTCGCAGAGGGTTGATGTTGAATTAGCAGCGGCGGATAGCCGTTTCTTGGCAGTTTGTACTGTACTGCCATGTTCTTGTTTTTTTTGTGCAATAAAGATAAAAGTAATACCTGTATCTCCACTTCTCAAAAGTTGTAGACCTCAACCATTTTCCTCCTCTCTGCACACAAACTGAAGCCGGCTGATCTCAGCACAAGCAGGCAGTGAAAAATGCACGCTTGAGATTTTCTTTTTCATTTGCACACGCACAGATGATTTAAGAACATTTTTAATGCAAGTAGCCACTCAATTACAACTGCAGTGTGATCATTGAATTTACAATAGTGCATTACATTACTCCATTTCACCCAGCATTGCCTGTTACAGATGCATGCTTGTGTTACAAACAGGGCTGACAACTGTAATGTAGTGCTCTCAGGTTTTCCCAGAAAGTCTATAAATAAATTACACTTGATTCAGAAGGCTGTTGCCAGTTTTAACTAGATCATATTACTGCTGTTTTAAAAATCATTATACTGGCATCCTATTAGTTGTAGGACGAATTTTATGATCCCCGTACTTGTCTATAAATCTATTCATGGAGTATAATCTTGATATGTTGCCAAGATATGGCTGAAGTAGAGCTCTCAGATCCACAGATTGTCTGCTGCTCACCATAATGAAACTGCTGACAAATAAAGTAGTCTTCTTGATCTTTGCTCAAAAACTTAGCCTTTTATGTGTGTGCACCCCCCTTTCTTAACCTTACTTGTACTTAGAATGTAATACTACTTTACTCCTATTTCATGGTGAATCACTTTTCCTTTTTTATTCTGTTTTTTTTTTCTCTGAATAATGAAAAAATCTTATTCAAGTTTTCAGCCAATTTTTATTTTATGTATACTATCTTGCTTCATTTCTGCTGTTTGTTTTTTTTTGTGGCCTGGAAATCATGCTGTAGAGTCTTTTTGGTGACCATTTTGACATTTGAAATGTTAGTGCTTTTGTGTAATTTGGAAATGCACTGGCAACTTTTTACCTTATTATTACTATTATTATTATTATTATTTCTTTCCCCCACCTGTGTAGTAGCTTTAAAAATGATTGAGAAAGTATCTTCTGTTTCTTAAAAAGTAACACAACCCTACCTATTTAAAGTGTATCTTGTATTGCATGAATATAAAAATGCTACTGCTCATAGTCTGCAAAGTGCAAAGTGAGTAAAGCACTCCCCATTTGCGCTAACTAAATTAATTTCTTGACCTCAGACTATCCTTGGTTGGCAGTTTGGCACCATATCCATCCCACAGTAGAATCACTGTCTGATAATTAGAATTAAAACACAAATGATTAATTAGTAGCCCCTGGTTGTGACTTCTGACCTGAAGCTTTATTATCGCACAGGAGTGGACTTCCATGACTTCATTACAGTATGAAATGAGAGCCCAGAGTTTGAATAAAAAGTGGTGTGCAATTTAAAAGCATATCCATCTTTTTATCTTTTAGTGAGTTTGCTGCATAGCTGTGGATTTCCCACAAAGGTGGTCCTACATAAACCAAGATATACACTTCTTTATTTACTCCTGTGCAATTATTATTATTTTTTTACTCCTCACACAGAATGAATAAATGACCTTTATCTTGCAACCTCTGATGCCAGTCTGTTTTATCTAATTGAAACAGAGCTACACTCTATTAGTGATATACATACTCCTTCAGGGCAAAAGTAAGGGAGCTGATGAGGTCCTCGCAGCCATGGAATGATGTTGATAATTGATTGAAATGACTATGTTAAACCTCCAGCTATTTATTTCAGCAAAGATGTCTCCTGTTTACATCTGTCTGTTTTGCTTGCATGACAGTGAATTCTCTGCACCATATTTTTTGCACAGCAGTTCCTACAAAAAGCTATTATGTCTGACCCCTTCTTAAGTTTTAGATGACACATATTTGTTTAGTCGTTCTTGCTGAGGTGGTGTAAATTTTTATATTAGTAAGGGAAGTAGTAAATCTTTTAGAAAGGAAGGGAGTCCCTAATAAAAACAACAACCACTGTTTCTAAATTGTGAAAGCGAATACTGTACATTGTCACTAGTGTTTAAAGGCTTTGTTTTTTTGTTTGTTTCATATTTTAAGCTTGATGTTTTGGACCAACTGGAATGAGCAGAGGCCCAGCATCATGAGATCCACATTAAGCGGCAAAAACATGAGGATTGTCATCAGTACTGACATCTTAACGCCCAATGGACTGACTATTGACCACAAAGCCGAAAAGCTCTACTTTTCAGATGGAAGCCTTGGCAAGATTGAAAGATGTGACTATGATGGATCCAGCAGATATGTGAGTATGATCTCATTGAGCAATTTTCCATAGATCAGATGGCTGAAAGATGCTAAATGGTGCATGCTGTTGAGGCTAATACTAGGGTTAATTTGATGCAAAAGTAAAAGTTCAGTAGATGTGTAGATTGCACCTAGCCATTGCTTTAAAAAGAGCACCCTTTTCTGTTTTAATTCAACATTTGAATGATATTTTCTTTGGATGTGAAATGTTTTTGATCAAACCAGTTATTTATGTAGCCCCTCCACTTACTTTTTTTTCATTATAATATGAAATCCAAAACATAGGCACTGTTTAATCAAATTTCATGTTGGCATTATTTCAAATCTGTGTAAATCAAAAGAAATTCACTGACGCCCCTGTGGCAGCAGAGAGTGTTACAAAGCCAATTCAGCTGCACGTTGCTGTTTCATACCATGACTGAGCGCATCTTTCACTGTCTACCACCCACCTGATATTAGGTCAATTGCCTGATAGCCTTTAGTTCTGTAATATTTTTGTCAGTTGACTGGGTCATTTATATTTTGTTTCCTCTTTAATTTTTCAACCAGCTGACGTTTGATCATGTAGACAAAAAAAATGGAATAAAGACTTCTGGGGCTTGATAGTGTTGGTGCCTCGGGCTTGCAGCTGTGAAGACCATATTTTTACATATGCAAGCCAGAGTTGAATTTTTACCTTTTGTATGCAAGAAGTAGACTGCTGAGTATTTTTTTTTTTCATCTCCATTAATGAGTGACTACCAGCGCCATAATTCACATTAGTCAGGTAGACTCTACAAAAGACCTTTACTTTAATGAATCTCTTTATAGCCATATAAAGGCTGCTGCTTTCATTCCCATTTGCCGTCTCTAACAGGAGTGAATTTGCCAATTGTCAAACTGCAAGTAAGCATGGCAGAGCCGCTGGCAAAAGAGGCAAAAGCAAGTCAAGCTTTTCAGAGTGTCTAATCATTCCTTTGTTTTTATTGCAAATTAAAAGGAATGTTGGATACTGACACATTAAAAACTGTTCACACAGACTAATGTAAAATCATACAGGAGTTCATCCTCTCTTTTGATTTCATCACCCTGAGGACCATCCAGTCTGTCAGTAATATTGTATTGTCTCCATCTAAAACAGCAGTTAAGTGGGGTCAGTGACTACATGCTACATATTTTTTTTTTCAAGTCTAACCAACATAACAACTGGAGTTCCACAAATTAAATCACAATACAGGTGACCTTTAGCACTGATAAGATAAACTTTTTTACCCCATAAATACAGCAAAAATTGAAGAAGAAGAATTTTTTCATGTGTGGATCATTGACAGAATCACATTTATGTTGCATAAAACAAACAGACTCATTTTACTTTAACAAGCTGCCTGCAATATTTTTTGTACAAAACAAGGGCATTTAAATTGAAAGCAACTTAAGAATAAGAATAATAAAGAAATAAAACATTTGTTATCTATACAGTTTTTTTTTGTTTTACTCTACTTTTTTGGCAGGTCAATGATATTGCTCTGATGAGCAGTGATATTACAAATAAAACTGTGTGCAGTTTGCATGGAACATTGAAGTAAGTGAATTCATTTAATAAGAAATATCCAATCTTGGCTGTATATTTGAGCTAATACATTCATAACTTCAGTCCCTGAACATTGCATACGACAGACTAGCATGCGTAAAACTTGCCACAAGATTAGCAAAAACTGTCTTTGCCTCACAATGGGGAGAGCCTCTAAGCTTAAAGAGGCTGATTTAAGTGAAAGTCAATAGCTATAATTATTGCAACCTCTAATACCTCTGCATTATGTCTGTCTGATGCCACCTTGTTTCCAAGAGCACCGCAGATGTATCAGACACAGGTGTCCATGAAAAGTTGAAACTGAAACTGGCTCAAGGAAAGTAGTCATGGACAAAAACTCCTTTACATCTGAAATGAAGCTCTTGCCTTCCATTTGAACTCCTGAACCAAGATCCTCTGTACAGCTTCTTTCTTTTCTTTTCTTATTTTATCTTTGAGGGTGCATATGGCTTCCATAATCGCAAGTCATTCTTTCCTAAAGTAAATAAAGCTCTGTAAAAGGAGTTCATATTAAATCCATTCCATTTTCATGCATAGTATATAACATTCCAACTGGGGTATAACAGCTGTGTCCAAGGTATGCAGGGGATTACAGTACAGGATAGCCCTTTTTGCTCTGGATTTAAGTTTTTGCTTGACATGACCTCTGCTGCTCAGCACTTTAGCCCATCTCAATTAGTCACCCATATGTTTGATGAGCCAGGTCGCCAGGCTCAGAAAGGCTTCACCTTTGGGACCCCCACCTGCCCTTGCTGCAGTATAGTTCTGCTAATGAAGGCTTTGCAGTGATACTGCTGTGGGAGCAGCTACTCCATTCCAATTAAAATGTGTAAATTAAACAAAGATAGCTGACTGTCAGTTTCAGCACTTATCCAAACTGTAGTTATGGAAGACATTTTCTTCCAATACAAGAAACTTACTGTTTAGATGGAAAATTAAAGCTAACTTTTTTCTTTCTTTTTTGGCACCACTGTGTTTCAATCAACAAAAAAAAAAATCTCATTGTTTGCAAGATTTTTTTGGAACCAAAAAAGGCATAGCTCCTAGAACTAGTATAAAACAGATTGTAAAGCACCAGTTTTGTAATGACTCATATGCATGCAAACTTTGATGGCAGTAGAGTATCCTTGAGGGTACAACTACCCCTCATTTTGGAGCAGTAGCACCATTATATGCTGCCAGTGTGTTTGGGGAGAACAAGATCAGCTGCATTGCTTTCTGCTCCGTGCCATTTTGAGAGTGGGGACTCCTGTCATTATTGACGGCAGTGCTTCACAAAGGGCAGTGGAGTACATGATAAGGGGAGATGTCAGCATGTTTAGCTGAAAAAAAGATGCCCTTTTACCACTAAGAGGGAGTATAAATGGAAGGCTGTCTGGGAATGGTTTGTGTCATTTTAGTTCAATATCAGCAGTGTTCTCTCTAGGCATTTTTATGGTGCCATGTAAATCAGGGGCTCATTAAAGTAATCAGTTAGGAGTTGGTCAGTGTGACAAAGTATGATAGTTTATTATTGTCAAATGGAGAGGATCTGATAAGACACTGTGAACTATTTTCCATTTAGGCAAAGCACGAGTTCAGCACAAAACTAATGTGTTGCTGGCTGTAAACCGAATGACTCCCAAATCTAATTTCCTGTCAATATGTTCTACCCTAACCCATCTGGCGTTTACCTCACTTTCTCTTTCTGTCTCTCACTCGCCTGATGTCCAGTTGTTGCTTACACACGCTGGGCTCCTTTAATCAACACCTGTCCTATTAATCCCACTATGGCACTGGGCTAATGTGATGTCACTTACAAGCCTGTCCCACTAATGGCTGAGACTACAGAGCTGCTGGAGTTCCTGATCTAGCTCCCCACCACCACCACCCGGATCCCTCACCCCTCAGCCCCCCACAAGCCTGTAGAGTCCCCGAAGGTGTCGTCTGATGGATTCTTGCCTTTCTGCCAATGGCACTGTCATTTACTCCCCCAACATCTGGGTTAAGCAGTCAAGTGGGCGGCAGGGGTGATTTGTTGATTAATGAGTGGAAATATTATTCCCCATATTTATTCCTAGGGTTGTGCTGGAAATTATGTCAGTACTCTCTCTAGTCAGATCTTGAAAAGATGCTTGTGAGTGGTTTGTGGACTAACCTTCAAATACTGAGACTACTAATTGTAGCAAGTTCTTCATGTAGTGTAGCTTTTTTTGTATGCCAACTAAGAGAAATGCCTCAGACCTAACTGCAGTGTTTTGTTTCATAGGTTATAGTCAAATCTGGACCTGGAAACTTCTATGGGCTTGCCATCTATGCAGATTTCATCTACTGGTCAGACTGGGCTCGCAGATCTGTGCTGAGATCAAATAAGTACACAGGTGGTGACACCAAAGTGCTTAGAGCAGATATACCCCATCAACCAATGGGAATTGTAGCTGTGGCCAAGGATACCAACAACTGTGAGTATGTGAACATCTGGGGATAAGCTATATTTCATAGTCAATGTATGCAGCATTGTTTCTGCAAATATTTGTGTGTTGTGTGTTTGCATGTGCTTGGTTGTCCATGTGTGCCTTTTGGCAGGAGATCAGACACGTTTCTATTTGTTATGTTAGTGTAGTTTAGGATCATCCACCATAAGAAGAAAATGAATAAAGTTCCATGGACTTCCTGCTGTAGCAAAATTTGAATATTTAAAGAAAACATAAAACAAATGGTCACTTTTCTTCCCCTTGTCTGTATTCTGTTGCTTACTTAACACATATTTAACCAGGTAAAAATCCCTTCAGATTTAGAATCTCTTTTGTGAGGGTGACCAGGCAAAGCAGCAAAACGAAAATTACACATTTAAGACTCTAAAAAACACATCAAACACAAAAATATATGAAGAACAAAACAAAATAAACAATTAAAAAATGAATAAGAGTGAATAGATCAGGTCAGAAAATCCTTTACAATACATTTCAGTGATAAAAAATGGACCAAAGATTTTATTTTCACTTCACTTTGTAGACTGTTCCAGGTAGTGAGAGCAGATACCATAAACGATTTCTTTCCAGATTTTGCACAAGTTCTTGGAATGTCTAGCAGCAGAAAATCATCAGATTGGAGACCATGAGAGCCATGAGGTTTCTCCTTCAAATTACAGCATAAATAAGTAGGCAGTTTACCCAAAAGACCATTATAAATTAAAACATACCAATAGCTGAACCTGCACATAGCTAAAGAAGGCCAGTTTACTTTCTGTTACAAGAGGCAGTGATGTCTACAAGCTTCAGGTTAGTTCTAAAATGCCGAGCACAGTGATAAACAGTGCGAAGTAGCGTTTATGTAGAGAAAGTCCCCATAGTCAAGTGTAGTTAAAATGTTGCAGAGACTAATTTCTTTTTGGCTGAAAAAGAAAAACTGTTTATTTTTAAAGTAAAAATCCTTATTTCAGTTTATATTCTTTAAATGTTTCTCAACATGTGCTTTAAAGGGGAGACAGTCATGCTTTAAAAACCTAAATATCTGAACTGATTTATTTGTTCAGGTTCATTCATTTAAGTCCCAGATATAGGTTCATCTAACACTGACTTGACATTTTTTTTTTTTTTTTACAGTGCAACATTTAAGTTTATAATAAAGCCAGAGTGACTGTGACCACTGTTAGAATCCGATTAAAATAAATTTAAAAAACGCAGTTATACATGGAAGTATTTCATTTGAACTGAGAAAAAAGAAATTAGATATTCTAAGCGGCTTTATCCACAAATAACCAGTAAATAATAATATATGAAAAATGCTTATGTAGTAAAATCAGCAGGGCTGATAAATGAAAGTGGTCTTATTTAGAATAGCTAGAAACTTAAGCCTCAGTGGTAATTAATAAAAAAGTCACTTAAGTTATTAAGGGAGTCGGTTAAGTATCGTGTAAAGTTTAATTTCCAAGTAGGGCAAAGGAATGTGGGCTTAAAGATATCCCACTGGTTGGACTTTGATGCCAAGAGCCAGATTTTTCCTGATTTAGCTTGTTATGAGAAATAATCACATCCTGTAATCTGCATGGGCACAGCTACAAGTCTACAGTATCGTGTGCAATGACAGCACTGTTCAGTTTAAAGGTGACTTTATGCTTGTCGGTGTGTACATTATTTACCACTTATATATATAT
>VUQH01054569.1:0-10557 GCA_015106775.1 Etroplus canarensis | reverse complement strand
AGGTGCAGCCACAGTCTTTGAGACCCCAGTGAGAAAACACTAGCTAGAGGCTCAGGAACAGGGAGGCTAGCTAAGGGCTCAGGAACAGAAACATTAGCCACTGGCTTAAAAGAAAGAAAGCTAGCCTGGGGCTCAAGAAAAGAAAAACGTACCTGGGGCTCAGTCTCTGGTGGTTGCACCAGCGAGGAATGTCCAGAAGCAGGTGGCAGCTCAGGTGGCTCCAGCTGTGTAAGTTCGGCCGCAGGCGGAGACTCGGGCTGCTCCGGCAGCATGAGCCCAGAAGAGGGAGGATGCCAGAGCTGCTCCTGCAGCCCAAGCTCCGACGACCACTTGAGCCAAAGCGGCGGCAGATCCAGCGCGCACGGTTCCTCCAGTGCCGGCAGCTCTGGGGCACACCGCCCCTCTGACGCCAGCTGCTCAGATGCACGCTGCTTGAGGTGGTGCCGTCTGGCACGCCGTGTCTTTTTGCCAGCCGGCCCGCAAACTGGGACGGTCTGCTCCTGCAGGTCCGGCTCGGGACGCGCTGACGGGTCACCCACTCGTTGCTCCTCTGGCGCCGACAGCTCCCACGCACACTGCTCAGGCACGGCATCTGGCAGGGAAGCGGACGCGGATTCACCCAGCCCTTCCTCCGACAAGCTGGGCGGTGAAGAGGAGAGGGTGCCGCCAAGGAGGCGGGACGAGGAAGGTAGTGGAGGCGGCGGGCAGCAAATCGCGCTGATATCCACGCCAAACTCCTCCACCATTTGGCGCTGCCTGGCGTCGTACGCTTGATGCCAGAACTCGAGCAGGCCTGGAAGGAGCTGTAGGCAGGGCTGGTTCTCGAAGATTTCCAGGATGCGGAGGAGCTTGATCAGATGGTTCGTGTTAGTCAGTGGGTGCCCCAGCGCCCCACCGCTACTCCACAGCTCACCGAGGATCTCCAGCAACTCCGACTTAGGTAGCATGCAGTCTGCGGGGTCCCTTATTGGTCGTGTCATTCTGTCATGGGGTGTTGTCATCGTGTCTGGCGTGGAACCCAACGCAGGACTCGGAGACAGGAGGTTTAATTCAAAGGGCTTTATTTAGCCGGCAAAAACAACGCAGTAGTTCACAGGAACAAACAGGAGGTGAACAGGTCTGCGAGGGTGACGACAGGGAAGGCATGAGGGATGACGCAACAGCGACAGACCGGGAAGACAGGACTGAAATAGACGAAGACAGAAAGGTTAACGAGAGACAGGTGGGGACGGCATGCAGCTGGGAACGATTAAGGCAGGCAGACAAACAGGAAACAACGCAGACTGGGACGAAGACCACTAGAGGGACAGGCCGGGCAGGGAGCAGAAGGAGGGAAACCGGCTCCAAAGCAGACCCGGAAGGGCGGACCATGACAAGCTTAATACACATACAATCCCAAAAAAATGACAAAATGTGAGTGTATGAATACTTTCTCAAGGTACTGTATATCCCCAAAAAGCTGAAATTTCTTCATGAATGCTGACCTGACCCAACCCTACTTGACGTGATGCAAGGATAGATGCCATGGTCAACTTAATTTTTTAATGCAAATTGGATGATACAAATTATGGCCAATCTGTATTTTCAATGGCTGAAAATCTAATCAGTTCCACATCTGATGGAGGTTTATCACTGTGCCAACATTCAAAATCCTGCATCAAACAGTTCTTCCATTATCATGTTTGCACGAAGGATTTGCACCGGTGATGGCGATGGCAGTGGTGTCATCATAAAAGTATATGTTTCCATGATCAACTAAATTTTTGTTTGGTGCAGATTGGACAAATGGTAACAAAGATATGGATAAAAATGTGCTTTTTTAAACCTATTTCAGCAGCGGTACCAGCAGATGGTAATGTCAGTAGACACGATATGGCGTCACCATGAACATTTCTATCCCATGATCCCATGATCAATTTGGTTTTCAGTTTGTGCATTAAGGTAAAGTTTGTGGCTGTAATGTGCCAAAATGTCAAAGTTTAAGGGGTTTGAATACTTTCGCAAGGCACTGCATGTATTGACACCCTTACAATGGAAAGTGTGTAATAATGTCTTCCTTTTTTCAGCCTAGTGTTGTGCGTGAGGGTGCAGCAGGAGCCAGCAAGGAGGAGGACTTGGGTTCAGGGCCCTCACAACCTGCAGTTGACCACATCTCTCGGCCAGTGACCTTGGAGGCAGAGAGCGAAGACCGTCAACTTTCCAGTGAGTATTCCACGGCCAAAAGCCATTTGTTCTATCAGTTTTATGCTTCCCTGTTTTTGCTATTACTTCTGCTTATTGTTTTTTCTGTTTTACTTAAAATATTGAAGCCTTTTTTGCCTTTTGTGCAACATCAAGCTATGAACCAAAGCATCACATTTAACACCACTGTGATTGTACAAAATTTACTGCAGTGCAGACCAGAGCAATAGAATTTCCTGTTGCTGTTCTTCAGTCACTAGCATCATTATCTGACTGACTGATATGTTTAATATTGGATTTGGTGATATAGTGTGTGTGTGTGTGTGTGTGTGTGTGTGTGTGTGTGTCTCCTGTGGCCACAGATGTGTGAGAGAATGGCACTCAGAACATACAGTAGTAAATACTCTATGACTAGAATGAGCCGCACCCTCAGACTTACTTAGCATCATATCTGTGCTTACTCTTTCCTGTGTGAGGTATCTGCCTAACTCTGCTGTGTGGTAACACAGGAAGTAGTGAGACCCCAGTGTGATTGAGATGAGGTCTGAGGCAGTTGTGACACTCAAACCGAAAAGTGACAGAAATTACTTTTGACTTCTTCTTTCATGTCCTCCATGCACACATTTTTCCACCTCTGTGCATGTACAGTATGTGTTACCTTTCCAATAATACTCAGTTGATGGTTAGTTTTTTATCATGCTGGATTGTAACATAGATTAAAGGAGATGATAATTATTTGCCTGCAGTTTGTTTTGCAAATGTGCCACGGGTCTGATCTGTTTGCCATCCTTTGACTGCATTGTTTATTAGCAACTGATTTTAATCACCACTAATGCAAACGTGCAAAGCCAATCCATCCACAAAAAAGTGCACATCAGGACTTAAACATTTAAATTCAGTGTTTGCACACAGATTCCACAAACACAGATGTACGTGCTTGCATGCAATACCTCGCTCTGTTTTTGTTTTATACAGATTGTTGTTATTAAGCTGAAATTTCACTTTAGGCTAGACTAGTCAAATAAATTTTTAGTTGATCATAGAAAATAGAATATAGGTTTTGCACCAATTCACATCTCTTTCATACTGCATGGAAGTGGTGCTTAACATTTTTAGAAGTGTGGCCCCCTTTTGGGGATCATGTTCTTAACCTTGGGGTTAAGAGGATGGGACTGCTGAAGTAATGCTGGAAAATGAGGTCAAAGATGTTATGATGAAGCTGGCGCAGCCACAAAAAATTTGTGACTATATGTCCTGAGGGAGGGCATCACTACAGCAGGGTTTCGAGTTCAGCGTGATTATGTGGAAAGTGCTGCCTGTCTCCTCTTATCAGTGTTACTAGATTGCCTTTTCACTGAACATATATTCATTTTCTTCTCTCTTTCATTTATGGAAATGTTTACATTAATAAACTTTGGGTTTTTTAGGTTTCTTATTACATCATACTTTTTTACTGTTACTTTCTGTCTCTTTTGCCCACTTCTCTTTCCTGCTCAGACCTTTTTTCTAAGGCTATTTCTGTTTAGCCATGAAGGCCCTGTGTCATTTACAGAACTCATCTCAAGCTCTGTTTCTAACTAAACATGCACACACAAACTTAGAAGCTGTAGCTCAACCACAAAGGCCCTTGGTTAAACAGTCATGACAAAGGGGGCCACTGCACATCCACAGACACAATCATGTAACACTGAACGATCCTCCCTGTGGTCTACTGTGGGATGAGAACTGGGTTTTCATGAGTTATTTAAGTGCTCTTCATCATGCGTGTTGCACTACAGCTCACACTGACATGACACGGCCCATTTCCTCCGCTCAGGCTAGAAACGTGACACAAGACATGCTTGCTGTGTTCACAAAGAATAGAGTAGAGAGGTACACAGTCAGTCATGATCACAAGAATATAGTGCTTAAATCATTAAACATCCCTGTGCAGCAACCATAGTGAGGCTATAGCAATAGACTAATGATTTGCAACAGTTCGTACTGACCTGCTCTATCTGCTCTTTATGCTGGGTCACATTATATCAGAAATGTTTCAAAATAAATCAGTTCGCATTTTAAAATGCCCAGACATAATGCAGTGAACTCCTATCAGGCAGGAAAGTGACTGGAGGCGGGAGAGCATGTGTCGTCTGGGCTGACCACAATGTCCTACAGGCATGTGGACCTGTGAACTTATTCACTGCAGACTTCACATGGGCAGTCACTCACACTCAAAACAACTGCACAATCCATAAATCATTTATAGTGGGGAAGGACCAAGGTAACTCCCGTGCTAAACTAACCGCACACCAACCGATATCTCTTGGAGGGAGTGGCACAAGGGACTTGCCATCTTGTTTGAATTTTGCCTTTGTCAGCTTTTACTGTGCTCTGTTCTGCTGTTTAAAATCAGTCTCCTGTCCACTTCATATTGATTAAATCCATTTAGAAATATTTACTTTTATGTTTGTGTGTACATATGTATATTTTGACGTGTGAATTACACATGCTGATCATGTGATTGTCATGAGATAAGCTGTGAGTGTGTTTTGATTGCAACAGCACAGCTGGACTTGGCAGACTTGGCAGTTGAGTGCACTTGGCTTGTAGCCAGTTCAATACAATTGCAATTACCCACAGCGGGAGCATGGAGCACCCCTGAAGATGGGGTGTAGGTGCTGGCTGGGGCGCAGAGGGTGGCTACTTCACAGCCTTTGGCCATTAGCATCTGCTTGGGAAAAGTGTGCATATCTGAGCTGTTGCCTTTGATTAACATTCTGCATTAAGAATCCTGGGGAGACAGCAGGTTGAATCCTCAAGCAGTCATGCCACAATACAGTAAACTACACATGCAAATGCTGAATGAGTCTTTCTGGGAGAGGATGATTACAGCTGCACTTTCCCCTGTCTTTTGTCCAGAGCAGTATGTGAATGTGAGGAGCAGTGTAAGGAATATGAAAGCTGAGAGGTTATGGGAGTGACGAGCTGAGAGATGGGGAGGGAGAGGATGGTGAGCTGAGGATATGGTGGCAAGAAATGTGCTTATAGAGAACGACTGGAGGGTGACCGAGGAAGCATGGGGAGGAATGCCACTGCTTGCTGCCCCTCCTCTGCCCCCTCTCTTTTCTTCTTTTCTTTTGTCCCGCCTCAGTACGGATGGGAGGGTGGGATAACTTCAAATGACAGTGACAAGCTTGCCACCGCTTCTATGAAGCACAGCAGATGGGAGAGTGTGTTTCCTGTGTGTGTATGTGTGATTAAAATGCCACTGGAGACTGGGATATACCAAGTCTCTTGGCAGCACCGCACTTGGCAAAGTGCCACTTCACTGCCCTCTTTTTCCAGCCCAGCAGAGTGGGCATTGAGGTGTGTGTGTGTGTGTGTGTGTGTGTGTGTGTGTGTGTGTGTTAAATGAAAACAGGCAGTCTCAACAAACAAGTATTTATTCAGTGTTTTCATTGTTTGTTTCATTAAATCTTTTCTTCAGGGGGCTAGCAAGCTGGATGGTGTGTTTGGCTGTTTTTTCATTCATCTATTTGAGTAATTCAGTACTGTAATGATCACAGAACTTTTGAGAAACAGAGCTCTGTTTTGCAGTGTGTGGCGCCAGTCCTGGCGTGCATGGAGGAATTAGTGAGGAGACAGTGGGTTTGGCACTATGCCATGGTTATTAGCCACTCGCAGGGTGGGCATGAGCTTATGCCCCGACTCAATAATTCACTGTGTTTGCATTTGTGTGTTTAATGTGTTTACTTCTGCATGTGTATATGTGCAAGTCGAGCATTTGTGTCAGGATTCTCCTCTGGTCACACTGACCTTACTGTGTAGTCACTCCTGGTTGATTTGTACCCCTTCCAACACATTCCTCTCTGAAAGACTGAGAAACAGGCTGTTAACCCCCTTTTCCCCCCATATTCACTATCTCTTTCTTTCCAACGCATTCTCACTTTCTCTCATCTTGCCTCCGGATGGGTTTGATTTAGTGACTGTGGTTTTCCAACCAGAGCCTGGGAGCCTGAAAGAGTAGACTTAGGAAGAGACCTATAGATTCACAGCCAGCAGAGCACGTCATTACTTGGCCATAGTTCAGCATCAGCTACATCAGCAGGCTGGAGCACTAATAGATGTGAGCTGGTGCACTAAATGATGACAGTATACAAGAATGTGTTATTATTCCTGGGTGGATATTTGAATATATATCTTTAATCTTGCCAGCTTACTACCATCGGGGGGAGGTAATGTCCAAAATCTGAATTTCATTTTGCAGCATGACATTGACCCCAAACATGTAGTCAACAAGAATACAGAAATATCTTGAGCAACTAATCCTGCAACAAGGGTGTTGCCCCTACATACAGTAGTTCTGATCACCACAGGGAAACTGTGCAAATTCACAAAACAAGTGTTGCAAGTTTTGCAAGATCCTTTGATCAGCGTACTTACCAAGTACCTTGAAAGCTTGAGTGCAACCGTACCTTGTAGAATTTGATACTGCCTTAAAGGCAAGCGTGTGCGCATTGCACATGTTGATTATATTTAGAAAGCTAGATGGCCAGTGTTTGAAAGAAGACAGTTCTCTTCTGCAGCTTTCTACTCCCCCCTCTCTATCCAAAAGTGCTCTCACCAGATAGGCACAGACATGTGCATATGTTTTATAAATGCAAAAAAAAGAAATCAGTGGCAACTTCTTCAGAAGGGATTCAGCACCTGCTGTCCTTGGTGAAAGACCTCTGCCTAACCCATTTTTCCATCACAATTAAATTCTTGCACAGGTTTTTTTTCCTCTCTGTATTATACTTTATGCAACTTATCTGAACTGGTTTGAAAAGGCTTACCTTCATGGACTACTTTTTCTAAAGCCTGAAAACAGAGGTGCAGGACTCTAGATTTTCCTTAAACCAGCTGAATTACAAATATGCTTTTTATTCACAAATGCTGAAAACACATGACCCACTCCAACTTAAATTGCATGTTATTTGGTAAACAAAATCAAGCATTGTTTTTGAAAGTATCATATCTTAACTTTCATTGTCTAAAACTTTTACCCGGTACTGCTTGTCAACTCTGTGCAGTGGCGACCAAATGATTTCCTGTTGGGCTTGAAATATATATTTAGATGTATTAAGATATGTCATATTTCAGCATTGAGGTGAAGACCCAGTGTGGAAGCAGTCTGGTTAAATTCCAGATATATTTCACCAGTAGCTCTGAAAAAGAACCCGACTCACTGAGAAACTTCCAGAGTTTGACCTTTGACCTCACATTCATCAAGGAAGCAGGTGTTCAAGCATGATTAAGCCTGATGGCAGTGAGCTTTATGATGCATGTATGTTTGTATAGCTACGGCCAATTTAGAATCACCAATTAACCTAACAAGCATGTTGGACTGTGGGAGGAAGCTGGAGTACCCAGAGAGAACCGACACAGACACAAGGAGAACATGCAAACTCCTCACAGGGAGCTGGTGGAAAACAGGACCTTCTTGGCGTTAGGTGACAGTGCTGACCACTGCACTATTGTCACTGCCAAATATTATTTAAAGTCCTTAGAGATAAATTAGAAAATCTTAAAATTTAATACAACACCAAAACAAACTACAGTGTTGGAATTAATAGCACATTTGGGTACAAGTAAATGTGAGCATGTTTTATGTAGATGAAAATATTTCAATAAAGCACAACTTTGTCAGAGCTTATAGGCTAATAAAGTGATACTGAATGAATTCCTGTCTTTAGTTTTTCATTTTGCTTTTGTTATATTTTTTCATCCCTCCCTATTATTTATGTCTTCTTTCCCCTCCAACCGTTTCTTGCAACCCCATGACTTTAATCATCCCTTCCCTCCATCCAGCCTCCCTGTCTCCACTTCCACCCTTTCTTCTCTCTTGCTACTCTCTGATCTCTCTCTCTTTCCCTCCCTTCAAATTGTCCTCCACTGTCAGGCGACTTGCCTGAGACTAAGTGCTTTTTGCTGTCTCTCGGCAGGTGGGACTGTAATAAAGCTTGTCAGTGGGAGGCATGGGTCGCACTGTCACATGCTCTTTGCCTTCCCTCTGTAACTCCATCCTCCATCTTCTTCCACACCCCCTCTCCCAACACCCACCAGCACTCTCTTCCTTGAATCTCCTGCTTTTATTTTTCCTCTCTCATTTGTCTGCCTTTTCTTCCCCATTTTGTCTTGCTCTTACCCAAAACTGTGCTCCTTGACTTGTCTCTCATGTCTCTCTCTCTCTCTGGTTTCCTTGCCAACGGCACTTTCAGGAACATGATGAAGAAGAGCAGCAACAGGAGACACCCCTCTCAACATAACAACCAAACACACACACAGGCAAACACACATAAATGAGCACAGACACATAGGCAATCCATGTAAATGACTCCAGGTGAGGTTGTATTGTTTGCCCAGCTGCTCCTCCTAACCACCCTCTCCTGTTCCATAGTAAACCAGCAGGCTATATGGAAATCAGCTTCCTCTACACAAAACAGTTCTCTGTTCTTTCATGTCTTTATGCTTTTGCTTACAGTGTATGTGCTTGTGTGTTTATGTATTTGTGTGCGCTTGTTATACCCTCAAAGGGCAGCAGAAGGTTAAACCTTGTATACCATTTGCATACATGCTTTTCAGACTAATATAAAGCAGTCTTCTTGATCCAGTATATGAGTGCGACTGCTTGTGTAGGTGTGTTACCTCCAATTGAAATTGCTTGTTCATGGTATTTCTTGTTCTAGCCACAGGATGGCATTACTGAGCCCCTTCTTTGAAGGAATACTTATCATGTCCTACCAGCCACAGTTCATTCACGTGCACACACATGCACACACATACGCTCACAGGCCTCTTTAGTCTGTGTTAGCCCAGGCTTGTGTAAGGTGACAGAGTGCAGTGAATAATTTAGTCCTGGCCATGTTAATGGTTGACAGCGAACATGGCCTGTCTTCTCTGCTGTTGGCCCATTACTAGTACATTCTGTTTCACTTTTACTCTTTCTTCCTCCCTCTGTTAGCCTCCTCTAGATTGACCATTTATGTTGTTCTAGTGACATATCACTTTTCCATGTTTATATCATTGTATACTTGAATGGAGAGAAAAAATCACACTTTTATTATGTGAGTTAGAATGAGCATGCATGACTTTATTATTATCTTGCCATTATATTTCATCCAGAGCAACGGACAGTGCACAGGAAAGGTGACAAAGAGTGCAGGCAGGGTGAAGTGGGTGGGGACGAGTGTCAGGGGTACTTTGTGACAGAAGGAGAGCAGCAAGAGTGAAAGAGAAGGTTTACAAGACAGTAGTGAGGCCTGCTGTGATGTATGGTTTGGAGACACTGACAAAAAGACAGGAGGTGGAGCTGGAGGTGACAGAATTGAAGATGTTGAGATTCTCACTGGGAGAGACCAGGATGGGCATGATTAGAAATGAGTATGTCAGAGGGACAGCTCATGTTGAGAAGTTTGGAGACAAAGTCAGAGAGGCAAGGCTGAGATGGTATGGACATGTTCAGAGGAGGGATAGTGGATATATTGCACAGAGGATATTAGAATGGAGCTGCCAGGCAGGAGGAGAAGAGGAAGAACACAGAGAAGGTTCATGGATGTAGTGAAGGACATGCAGAGGGTTGGTGTGAGGGAAGAGAATGAAAAGGATAGGTTGAGATGGAGGCAGATGATCCGCTGAGGCAACCCCTAACGGGAGCAGCCGAAATAAGATTATATTTCTTGCAGTTATCACAGCAGTACTAGCATAGACAAGACAATGCCATTTACATCTTTGCTTTGTCCTTAACATTTATCTTTGACCACACTTATGGTGATATATAAATTCTGGCATTACAGTTAAGTACAATATATTAAATTATCCTGCCCAGGTTTCTTTCAGAGTTCCTGAGAAAAATATAAAAATGCCCTTTTATTAACTTTTATTATTATTATTATAGCAGTCAAAGTAAAATAACTAACATGAATGAAATAACTGCACAGATCTTTTTATTGAATGTGATGTAATATGAGTATTTTCTCTCCTACCTGGGGAGGCACAAACCTTTTTGTAGCAAAACCAGATGTGTCTGGATATATTTCCAAGGAAAATCAGCTACTTGGCTCTTCAAAATGGCTTTAACAATATTAATCAAAAGCACTTGGAGAGCACAAAGCTCCACCAATACCATAGAGTCTCCTCATGATACCATTACACCTGAAAACAATAGTACCATAATCATTTTACCCCAATAATGTGATGCCTTGACCATGAAAACCTACCTCTACCATAGCTCCATAACTAATGAAGATATGCAAAATATGTTTGCACTCTACTGAATCACCAGACTTTCAGCTACAATTTCAGCATTATTTACTTACTCACAGCAAGCAATTTTGTATGAACTCTTCTTCTTCT
>VUQH01054568.1:0-11859 GCA_015106775.1 Etroplus canarensis | reverse complement strand
TTTATGGGTGTTTCCCAACGTGCTCTCCAAGGTATTTGGGGAGCTCTCATAAGGAGATACTCTTCATTTATTTACTTGAACAGTATTATTTCCAATAACAGAAACCAAAGGCTGATCTGTTTATTTTTTTCCTTTTTTTTTTTTAATGCGGCATCACATTTAAATGACACATCATTCCTAGTAGCTCTCTTTAAATGAGTGCTACTTCCCATCATAAATTAAAACTGTAGTAAATAATTTAATTTCTCTCAAGTAAGAAAAGGAAGCTGTCTATGTTCTACATCCAATACATAATGATACCACTTTCCCTTTTGCTTTCACTTTTTCTTCAAAATTGTTTGCGGCAAAGGCAGAGTTACTAGATGAAAGGGTCTATAGACATTTCCAGTGGCATTTTTGTGGTGTGTGAGCTATTTAAATCTGTCTCTTGTGCATGATAATGTAATAAAATTATTCCCCGACTTCTGGTGTTTTATCAATATCAGAATGCTTTATTAATCCCAGGGGGGAAATTGCATTTTATCTTCAAGCTATAGACATTTCTATTTGCAAAAAAAATCTCATGCAAGCAAAGCCATTGTACACATTTTCACTGTAAACAGTAGCTATAGGATTATCAACAGAATTGTACAAGTCATAATAATGTTAGTCTCTTTCAGGCTAGAGTAAAATTAAATAATTCGGTGTCATACTGCAATTTTGAGATGCTTAATTCCTCCCCCTAACCACTGATTTAATAATTATTCAGAAAACAAACAATTTTCGTCTGGTTGAGATTTCAAGTAATTGTAATAAAAATGTAAATACATCTGTTTTCACTATATTTTTGAAAGCCATTGTGTAATTACAGTACTGTGCAAAAGGTTTGAACCATCCCTCATTTCTATGTATTTTGCCAGGAAAATTGGAAATGGGTGCAAGAATTTATTGAAACATACGAACACAAATGGAAATGCAGTACATAAGGTAAAAAAGAGAGTTTGTACAATTCAAGTCAGTATTTGTTATGACCACCTTTATTCTTCAACACAGCCTGAACTTTCATGTAATCTCTTGAAGTCTTTAGGAAGGCTTTTAGAGGACATCCGAAAGCTCTCCTTTGGTTGTTGGCTGCCTTCTGGAGTGGCTGTGGCTCTGGAGATAGAGTAGGTTGTCTTCCAGTCCAAAGGTTGGCGGTTCAATCCCTGGCTCCTCCAGTTGCCATGCCAAACCGTCCTTGGTCAAGGCACTTATGGATGCTTTGGGGCAATTTGGAGTGTGCAGAGTGTGAACATGTGCGTTGTAGTTAAAATGCGCTTAAAAGGATAGAGAAAAGCACTGTATGAATACATGTATGTGAATGGGTGAAGCTGTTAGAGCAGAAAAGCGCTATATAAGTGCCAGTCATTTTTAGTTTATTCTCTGTCATGGTGATTCTAGACTGCTTCAATTATGTTGAGGTCTGGGCTCTGAGGAGGCCAGTCTATGACTGATAGTGTTCCATTGTTTTTTTTTAATCCAGTAGGCTTTTAATGCATTTGCAGTATGTTTAGGGTCATGTTCTTGCTGAAAAATAAAGCTGTTGCGAATCACATGCTTTCTAGAGAGTATTGTATGGTGGATCAAAATTTGCATCACTTTATTGTTCATAACTCCATCAATTTTGACAAGATCCCCAACACCACTGGCTGAAATGCCACACCACACCATTAAAGAGCCTCCTCCATGGTTTACAGATGATTTTTTTCTTTTTTTGTGTGTGTGTGTGGTTTTTTTTTTTGCATATCTCAGCCTTGTCTACCTGTTTTCCTTCATTGAGAGTAGCTTTTTGACAGCTGACCCTTCCACTCATATTATTTCTGATGAGGTGTTAGTGAATAGATCAACAACTTTTTTCAGGTCCTGTGTCAGGTCTTTGCTGGATATCTTCTTATCTTCTTAAGGACATGACCTTCAGATACTCTTCACCCACTGTAGATAGTTTTTAGGCCTACCATTTATTTCTTTGTACTCCATTTATCTAGTTTCCTCAGTTTTTTTTAAGGACATCCTGCACACCCTGCCGAGAAATGCCAAGTTTTTGGATAATAGTTCTTTGGGAATTACCTTGTCGGGGAAAATTTACTATCTTATGCCTGCCAAACTATGTTGTATTTGGCATTTTTCATAGATTCAGCTAAAGAAATGGGAACAAATTATGTATGTTTTGTGACAGGTTGCTAGTAAAAAAAAGTCCCTAAAGATACTATTTTCTAATTTGTCTGTTACGTTTAGACACAACACTGGTTCATCCCTTGTGTTTGGTGCCTTTTTAATGCTTGAAATGATGCATAGGTCAGTGTTAAGTGTCAACAAAAAAACATTCTTCTGAAAAATTTCAGGTATAAGGACTGGTGAGAAAATGAGTAAAAAATCAGCCAATGTCCAAAGAAAAAACTTTAAAAATTGCAAGACAGTCTGGTTTCTTCTAAGCAAAATCTATAGAAGTAAGGGGTGGCTCGAAACTTTTGCAGAATACTGTAAGTGAGATGATGCAGGATTTAGGGCTTACTTGTGTGATGACATGCAACTAAATACTTGTTTCCTTGATACCCAATTGTTTCTCTTTTATAAACTATTCAAGTCATAGCCTAAACATTTATTTCTCTAGCCACACTCATATAATTTGGCCTTTGTACAGCCCGCTCATCCAGCCTGTAAGTCATTTCATAGGAAAGAGGATGACTAACAGGTGCTGCAAATGGAAAGAATGGTAAACAATATAATTTTTTTTTGTCTTAAGATGTTTATAAGGTCTTGGTGGTGGATGTGGCCAGGAGGTTTTGTCACTATGTAAAATAAACTGGAATAAACTGTAAACTGTTGGGTCGCCATCCAAATGGCTGGAGCCTGGATTTGAAGTTTAAAATCACATTATGATTAATGTGGAGAAAACAATGAATTGCCCTTAACTGCAAACAACAAGTTTATATTATTGAAAAGAAAAAAGGAAGATCAGATGAAAACAGCAGTTCTGCTTTCAGCTCCAGAACATGCAGCTTTGATACCATGGAGGGATCCTTCCTGCTGTTTGCTATCCTGTCTTTCCATGCCAAATGTTTTTTGACTCAATATATCACCCACTGTGCAATCAAGTCTTCTGTCATTCCAAACCAAAACCACAGGATGTAATAAAAAGAGAGGCAGATGAATTCTGTTAAGACAGCTTAAACTGTAAAGTTGAATTAGATTTGTTGTGAAGAACCAGAGTAGAACATTTTCAATTTCAACTGCACTTAATTGCTGCAGATGCATTCATTGAAAACTTTTTTTATTTAACGAAATACATAATTTATACAAAAGTTTATTTTGCTTTTATAAATTCACTGTACATATATTTACTGAACTAAGAATGAACATTTATGAACATGGATATCTATCTTGTATAGTCATAAAGAAATGTAAATACATATATACTGTTTACATGCAATTTTGTATAAGAGCTTACAAAAATAGGTGTTTCAGTCTTAAATAGTAAAGGTGCTGGTATCTTGCTCTTCTGAATCAGACTGGGATTGAGTTTGACTGCGTGCGTGGAGGGCAATTTCCACTGCGGGCGCCTCATTGACATGTCTAGGGTGACTCCCAAGTCGCTGTCCAAGGTGCTTGGCTGTCTTTAGAACATGACCCCTGAAGGAGGACCCTATGAAGGCATACAGCAGAGGGTTAATGCAGGCGTGAGTGAGTGCCAGGCTTTCTGTCACTTGGATAGCATGATCCAAGCTCTTGCTGACTTCACAGTCGGTCACGAGCATGTAAATGATGTCCATCGCTCGGCAAAGCTTGACCACATTGTAGGGCAACTGGGTGAGCAGGAATACAGCCACCACAGCCAGGAGGACTCGCAGGGCTCGCCACTTTCTCTCTCGTCGCACTTCAACGGCCTTTCTCAGTGCGTTCCCAACCCTGCAATAGCACACTACCATGACCAGGAAAGGTAGCAAGAATCTAAGGATCACCTCCAGCAGCTCTATGGCCGCCTTTGCAGGTCGAGCCATGTCATGCGGGTAGACAGCTGTACAGCTAATCCTGTAATGGGAGTGCTTCACTGTAGAGAAGATGAGTTCAGGAAGGCCAAGAAAGCAGGCTGTGGTCCACAGCACAACACACACCAGGATCCATGTTCTCATCACTTGGCGTCCTGTCCCAGTTCTGCCTGTTGGATTTTTGGCCACAGCACGGTAGCGATCCACACTGATGCATGCTAGAAGCAGCATGCCGCAGCTGAAGTTGGCACTGTAGAGAAAGGACGTGAGCTTGCAGGCTTCTGGGCCCAACCTCCAACCATGGACAGCATCAGCTGCCCAGAAAGGCAGGGTGAAGAGAAGCAGCAGGTCTGAAATGGCAAGGTTAAGGATGCACACATCTGTCAGGGTTCGTAGTCTCAGTCGTGATGTGTAGACCACCACTACCAAGGCATTTCCAGCCAGACCAACCACCAGAGCCAGGGCATATATGATCGGAAGGAAGATGCCACCAAAAGAACGGACAGTTTCTTTGTCGCAGAGTGTGTGTTCATAATTGTAATCATAACTGTCATTCAAGCTGCTCTCATCATCGTGGTATTCAAAATCTTCCATGCTTTTTCTGTAGAAAAAAAGGCATGACACAGAGAAACATTTATTTTCAATTGGGAAAACATTTCATTATAGTATACTCTGTGTGTGTGTGTGTGTATATATGCTATACTGTGTATATATACAGTATACTTTGTGGACTATTATTTCAGGCTTTCCCTAAAAAACGTGTATGGCATCATTCAACAAAATGAGACGAGTGCTTATTTGTGAACCACCAGCCCCCTTTCAGCAGAAACAGGAAAAGAGAGTTCTTTCTGTGTTCTGCGTCAAAGGAATCCTATCCAGCATGATTTCCCTAATGGCTTAAACTCAGCCTGTCACCAATGTGTGTGTGTGGGCTTGAATAAACCCAGGAAACAATATCCCTCAGTGAGTCTTTGAATTGTGCTTGTTTGTATTCTGTTGGATGTCCAGACTTCAGGGGAAAAAAAGCTGCACAGCAAGCTGTTAACCTCTATTATAGAATATGCAGGACAGTATATTTTCAGCTTGTTAGCATTTTGTGACCTGTTAATATTAATCTAATTTGTTCTTATTTAATTATTATCTGATTTTGTCTGTAGGAGGAAGCTTTAGCCAAGCATGACTAGAAATATGTGGATAGAGAGAAGAGAATGGCACATAAGCACGAGGTCTTTTGCCAGATTAAAATCCAGGATGCTGGCTTTACTGTAAGTGGCATGCACTGGTTTAACAGGATGTCCCACTGATGTAATTCTTTCATCCAGGCTCATTGTATTGTTAACCTCCCCAACTGTTCTCTCCAGATGGAGATGTCACCTAAGGATTAACAAATACAATTCTTTGTCTACATGGATATTATTAATGTGTAAAACTGTATTGTTTTTTGTAAGAAGATATCATATAATCCCTGAAAACCCAAACTGAGCTCTAAATATACATCTTACATTGTTTAAGTTGATATTAGATATCACACATTTTGTATTTTATTTCTTCGAGGAAATAGAATTTAGGAAGGTGGAATCCTTCAGCAGAACAAATGACGTGACACATGATCTAATTTCTGGCTGAGGACCAAGATATGAGCCATGGAATATTGTGCATCACTTGTTTTTAACTTGACAAGAATAATTTTATAAGGTTTGTTATGTAAGAAGTCACTGTCTGCTGAATGGGAGGAGCAGGAATTACTAAAGCAGATGCTCTTGGGACCATTGAGGAAAAATGTGAAAAATTCACTGCTGTCAACAGCTGGGCTTGATATGTAATGTTAATACATGCCTTTGTTTTCATAGTACTAGTTTGGTGTGCTTGATCTCAACCAGCCACCTGCATAAAAATAAGCTGTCTTTACCATATTATGAAAATTTATTTAGATATAAATTTTAATTGTTGAGTTTAGTGATTTAAAATGTTTTGTAGGTGTACATAACTGATGCTATTGGAAATTAAGCCTATTTTTATTGTTGTTTAAGCAGCCTGTTATCAGAGTCATTGTTGTTTGCTCAGACTTGAGAGGGGGAGCAATTTTATTGTGTACACTTGATAAGAGAGTGTGCATCTTATTAATTTTTATGGAAGCAAAATTCTTTTAGAAAATTGAGCAAAATCATTGAGATTAAAGTTTAAGTTATTTTTTCTAGACCAGCTACAATAAGAGTAACATGGCTTCTTGTTAAAAGGTTCTGAAAACTGTTTACAAAGAGCTCCACACTTAGGAGGAAACCTAACAGAACGGTGTTAATGAGCAATATAAGCATAGCTTGTTATCATGACCTCATAGAAGTTATATTAAAGTCATAAAATACACCAAGCAGGACTTTGAGTTGATCACTGAAGTTAACCTTTCACAAGCTAAATAAACAACATACACTTCTATGCCACTCTCATGGTATAATAGGTACTGTATATGTGAAATATAACTAAGCATTAAGGACTGAAAATGAAATATAAAACTCATGACATTCTCATACATTAGTTTATAAGCAGCACAACCCTTCAGTGCACAATACAGTAAAGAAAGTGGAAGTTTAACTAGTTTTGTTCATGAAAATGTAAGAAAGTCAAAAATGTTCCTACCCTTTGTTCCTTTTGTAAGAACTTTAGAGGTAATGATAATCCGTTTGTTGTTGTGGATCCTGGAGAGAAACTTTGTCTTTACTCCAGCACTGCAGTGACTAATCTGTGCTTCGGTCTGCCCCACTCCCTTCTGGCACTGTAGGAGCATGTCCCTTTTCCACGTAGCTCTGTGTGTGTGCGCGCGTGTGTGTGTGTGTGTGTGTGAGACAGGTTCAAGGGTAAATGGCTAAGAGGAATACAAATTCCTCCAATCCTTGCATTTTTTGTATGCTTTGTTGTGCAAAGTACCGTACAAAGAGAGGTTGTTTTTTTCTGATAAACTACTGATAAATGAGCAGTAGTTCACAAACTGAGCCTCTGTCATGCAGGGCGTGCCAGTTGGTGGCTGTCGTTTGTATAAGTCCGAGGTGGGAGAGAAAAGTTTATTTTTTTTGGACAGTAATTTACCAGCCTCTCTCACATTATCAAGGTGCTGGTAAAGTAAACCATTTTGTTTTAGATCCTTTTCATTGAAATACACAAATGATACTAGAGGTTTTTTTTTTTTAACTGTTTCCTTATATCTGTTTCCTCAGAAGTGGTCAAATTGTTTTTACTATCCCACTGTCTCTCATTTTTTTCTTTTTTTTGCTTCTTGTATATAAATATATCTAATAAAAATATACAGTGGAAATGGTTTTCCGTCATTAAGTAAACAAATCGCAAACTGCATCTGTAAAAATTTGTCAGACTTTTTGCGTAAACAGAGGGGCATTAGTTTTCACGAGAAAGCAAAAAGCTTTCAGTCATGTCACTGTGGCATAGTGACTTCATATTTTTCCATAAAAATCAACAGCATAGATGTTTGGCTCCCAGGAAGCCTAATTACTGGGTTGGAAACGTTTAAATTCATTCCAGAAATGATGGGGCATGTATGGGCATGACAACACTGTATGTTTTTTATCATGGACCATGAAACTTACGTAAGGGTTCACAGGAAAACCTAACCTGCTCCTGGCCAAACGGGCTTTCCAAAGTGTGGTTTATGGGTGGAGTCTGGTGTGCATTTCTCTCTCTTTGCTACAGTTTGAGCATGATCAGTGTTTGTTTGCATTTCACAGCCAGAGAATGAGCGTAAAGACATCTGTCAGCTAGAGATTAAACATTCACGTGCTCTTACGTGTGGTTTTCTTGTTAGTGAAAATTCTTAGACTAAAGATGTCTGCTGCTGTCTGGTGTCCATATGTCCTGTCCTGAGGGGACAATCTTGCCAGATGGACCATAACTTAAACAGGAAGGCCACTGGTAACCCTGTTTGTGCCCTAGGGTTTGTCAGAAAGTGGATTCCCAACCACAGAAATTCCAAAGTATTTTTCATTTGGTCATTGTCACAATTCAGCGATTTTGTTATTGCAAATTTCATGACAGGACTCCATTTCGCTTGTGTCTAATCTTGTGAAATCATATTCAAATAATCTGTATGAATATATGACGTTGCCCTCTAGGGTATTTTTATGCCTACTTTATAAAAGAAGCATGTTTTATTTAATCTCCAAATGACAAGTAAAAGTTGCTGTGTGTGGGAAAGGGAAAGGCAAACCCAGGAAACGTAAATCAGCTTGTGGCTGTCTCCACTGACATTAATGCCATTAATTGGCCGCATGTTTGCCACATCCGTGACAGCAAACAGTTTCCGACCACTCTAGGGTCATGGAATGGTTAAGGACACGAGCTGTCTGTGAAAAGTTGCTTCCTCCATCGTTTTTATGCTACCAGCAGCAAAACCTAAATATATATGAACCACAGGATTTTTGTCTTGTCCCACCAGGTGCTGGCAATCCCCAATGCAAAGTGGCCATTGTCATGTGCAGGAGCAGTCCTGACAATGTTAGCAGCAGGTCAGTTGAAAAGTTCTGTTGCTTATTTCTTCATGTGGAAAAAACAGGCAAATTTTTTAATGCTTTTTTCCATATTTAAGATTTCTGATGTCATGTTTTTAACCACAGTTTCTATAATTCCACAATTTTTAATACCACTCTTCTTATAGTGTCACTATTTTGGATTTACAGTACCATGCAAAAGTCTTGAGTCACTCCACATTTCTTATTGTTTTACTAGTAAAATTAAAAATGGCTGCAGTGATTTCTCAAAACATACAAGCATAAATGGAAATACAGTACATATGGCAAAAACAGAGTTTGAACAATTCTAACAAGCTTGACAGTCAATATTTGGTATGACCACCTTTACTCTTCAACATAGTCAGAAATCTCTCAGGCAAGCTTTCTTGTCATTTCTTTAAGTAGTCTCCAGGAAGGGTTCTCCAGGCTTCTTGAAGGGCATTCCAGCACTCTTATTTTGATGTTGGCTCCCTTTGTTCTGTTTTCTGTCAAGATGATCCCACACTGCTTCAGTAAAGTTAATATCCGGGCTCTGGGGAGGCTAATCCATGACTCATAGAGTGTGTGTGTGTGTGTGTGTGTGTGTGTGTTTTTTTTTCTTCTTTCTTTTGTTTTTATTCTATCCAGGTAGAGTTTTACTGCATTGGCAGTTTGGTATCAGTCATGATATGGTTGCTATTCGGACGCATAGTTACTCAAAATCTGATGGTACTTTTTTGTGTTTATAATTCCATTACTTTTGACAAAATCCCCAGCCTCACTGGCTGAAATGTGGTACCAAGCCATGACAGAACCTCCAGTGTGTTTTCCAGATAGCTGTAGACACTCACTGTTCCTCTCTCCTGACCTCCTCCATACATATTGATGACGATTTGAAAAACAAATTTTAAATTTGGATTCATCACTCCATGAGATCTGTTGCCACTTATTATCTTTGCAGTTTTTGTGTAATTTGGCGTACATCAGCCTTTTTTCCCTGTTTCCATTCATTAAGAATGGCTTCTTGACAGCCAACCTTCCAGTGAGACCATTTCTGATGAGGCTTCAGCAAACAGTAGATGGATCAACTGAAGGGCCAGATGTCTCAGGTCTCATGTCAGACCTTAGCTGGATTTTTTTCCCCCCATTTCTTAAGGACATGACTTTCCACTACTGCTCATCTGTTGTAGATAGTTTTATGCCCATCATGTCTTCTTTTGTCAAACTTTGTTATTTTTGGCATCTTTTGTGGTTCAGCTAAAGAAATTCATTTGTCTGCTATGTGTAAACACAAGTGGTTCATCCCTTGTGTTTGGTGCCCGTTTATGCTTGAATGATTCATAGGTCAGTGTTAAGTGGTTTAACCAACAACAAATCATTCCTCTGAAAATGGTCAGGTTCAAGAAACTGGACTGAAAATTGGTTAAAAAAATGTCCAGAGAAACATTTTAAAATATCTTCAGAAAGCCTGAAGAACTAGTGCCAATAACCACTTTAAAAATCGTAAGTTTGGTTCGTTGGAAGCAAAATATAAAGGAATAAAGGGTGGCTCAAGACTTTTGCGCAGTGCTGTGTAGAAATTTGTTTTGTGCCTGTGGACCTTTGAACTTTCTTTAGAGGTTATTTCTCCAGTTAAACTTCCTCTAAGCTACTATTATAACTAAAATGGACTTTGCTTAGAGAGACAGTGTACCTCCCAACATGCACTTCAACCCCATCCTAACTTTCTGCCCTATGGCTAATATCACATTAAAAATCGTACTGTTCTAGTGTTGACACTTGACATGAGTTAAAGGTTGATTGACATGTAGTTAGCACTAATGTGTTTCTCGCCCTCATCTGTTAGGGATTTTTTTCTTTAATTAAATACTAACCACCACACCCAAGATAAGTACAAAATTTTCTCCTTGTTTTGTCAGCAGTGCAAAAGACGCACCCTTGTTTGGAAAGAATGTACACAGATTGCCATCAGTACCATTTTTTTTTTAGCTGCAATAAAAAATCTTATGAAAATGGTAAATGTGTTCAAAGTATGATTCATCATTCCTTCACATACTTTGGTCATAAACTTGTTTCTTAGGCATGGGCAGCACAGTATGATCCTTGTACCTATGGACACAGCAGGAGTAAAGCTCGTCAGACCGCTCACCGTGTTTGGACAGGATGGTAGGTTTATGCCTGTCATTACAATTTCATGAGCTATTTATCTCTCACTGTTTTTCCCATGGTATGATCTTTAGGCACGCAAAGATGACAGCTTAACTTTCCTGACCTAATTTAATCCTTGTCCTTTTATCTGTCCTCAAGATGCCATCCATGGTGGCCACTTTGAGGTGCACTTTGAAAACGTGCGTGTCCCTGCCTCCAACATTATCCTCGGTAAAAGCCTTTTTATTCTTGAGGCTGCAACTATAAGCTTAAAGAAATAGAATGTATTATGTTTGAACAATAAGGTGATGTCACCTTCACAATTTTATGAATGAGGTCAAACTGGGATGGAGATAAATTTTCCCTCTTCGGTGACAATTCATGGTATCTTTTTTTTTTTTTTTGTGTGTGTCCGTATCTTGTTGCACTTTATTATTTCCCAGGAGAGGGCAGGGGATTTGAGATTGCCCAGGGTCGTCTGGGGCCAGGCAGGCTGCACCACTGCATGAGAGCTGTAGGACTAGCAGAGCTGGCATTGGAGCTACTCTGCCAGCGGGCTGCCACCAGGCACGCATTTGGAAAAAATCTGTACCAACATGTGAGTAAAGACCTATTTAGTGCAGGGCTTCTCAAAGTTTTAATAATAATAATAATACTTTTTATTTGAGGGCGCCTTTCTTGACACTCAAGGTCACCGTACAAATAGAGCAGTTAAAACAGTAAAAACATTAAAAAATAAATATACTAAAAACAAGCGATAAAACATACACACAAATGGACAACATTTGAACAGATTTTCTTCTTACAGAGAATAGGAAAGCCTAAACAGATGAGTTTTTAATCTGGATTTGAAGTGTTGAAGATAACTAATATTGCGAAGGTCTGGTGGAAGTGAATTCCATAACTGGGGGGCAGAGTGACCAAATGCTCTCCCACCCATGGTAATAAGGTGAACAGAATGAGTATTCAGGTGCAGAGAAGAAGATCTGAGGGTGTGAGGAGGAGCAAGGTTGTGAATGGCCTTAAAAGTGAGAATTAATATTTTATATTGTATTCGGTAGATAATTAGCAGCCAGTGAAGGTTTTGAAGAATGGGAGTGATGTGACAGGTGGCTGGAGATCTTGTGATGATGCGCGCTGCTGAATTCTGTGCAAGCTGCAGTTTGTGGAGAGTTTTCCAAGGAAGGCCAAACAAAAGGGAGTTGCAGTAGTCA
>VUQH01054567.1:0-10402 GCA_015106775.1 Etroplus canarensis | reverse complement strand
TTGTTTTATGCCTGGATTTTTCTCTCCATGTGCACAAATTATACATCAAATTTGGTCATTTTTCACACTATGTTACTCTTATTGTTATAAGGCATCTTTGTTTCCCACCGCAGCACCCACAGAGACCCATTAAGTCGAAGCGCTAAAGCACACCATAGGACAGGATAGCATGGGGGTGGGATGGATAGATGGTTACTTTATTTATCCCTATAGGAGAAATTCAGGGGTCCAGCAGCTCACACATGCACCTAAAAATCTAAAATCCAGCTAATAATCTAAAATGTCAGACTTTCTCTCTGTGTTGTCCTCTGTTCTCAAATATCTGAACCATTTAAACAGAAGCTTTACAACAAGTCAGTACAGCTATTACTGATCATATGAACAGCATCTTCACACCTGTAAAGCCATACTTCACTCTTCAACTAGACAGTGTCATTTCTGGAGAAACTGAGCTGAGATTTCAGACTCGGTCTGGCTTACCACTAAAACACTGGAGCTAAGTAGGCTGGTAGAAAAAGAAAATTTGGCTTTTAAAGTGCACTCATGAAAAAAATGTACCTTCAGCTGCTCCCTTGTATTCTCCCCAAGGCGTCGCCACCACGGATTAATCTGCATTGGTAATTTGGGAAAGTTTCACGCTGGGGCTTGTGTCCCATATAAACTCCTATAACTGACACTGATTTTATTTTGATAATGTGATGTGTTTCTGAATATCACTAATTTTCTGTAATATTAACAAGGCACTTTGATTTGGAAAATTTCATAGCAATAAAGCATCTCAATGATAATAAATGGAGACTTTTATTTTGAAAAAAGCTTAAGGAATTCATCCTGGTGAATTCCTAATCCTTGAGGCTTTTATTTTGACAATCTGAGATAATTGTGAACAATGTGTTAATTCGCAAAAGTTAACTATATATATTCCATGTGACTCAGAGTAACAACTTAAAAGATTTCTCTGAGTTGGGCTTGACACTCCTCTTGTAAAATCCAAACCATAACTCATATCCACCTGGTTTAAAGAACCTGAGCATCCCAAAATGTCTGTTTTTTTAATTGTGTTCCTACTGTTAGAAATGTGCTATTGGGAGTGAGTTAGAAAAAGTGATATTTTCTGCTTTTCACCAAAAATCCTTGATCAAATCACAGTGAGGCAGTTGGATGGAAATTCTCTTACTCAAGTGCCTGCAGATCAAAAATCACAAGTCCATTGTCTCTGGGGAAGTCATCATTTGAAAGAAGTTGGATTTTCCTTTGATTTGGTGATAAAATGGTCCCTGCAGAATGAATATTTTGGGTTCACTGGCAGAATTTTTCTAATCCTCCCATTCTGTCAGTGAATTGGTCCACTCTATAGATCCCGATATTCCACTTACTGAAATGAATGGGGATTTTTTTTTAAGGGGACATAATTCCAAAGACAGTTACAACCCCCCCCCCTCATGCAAACCAGCTGGTTTGTGTTCGAACAGTCTTCCTATGATAAGCTGTGAATTTCTCTGTACGAGTGAGATTTTGCTTGGAAACAATCTCTTCTTCACACGCTCTTTAAGGATCGCCACAGCGAATCATCTGCCTCCATCTCACCCTATCCCTGCACCCTCTCCCCTCACACCAACCCTCTGCATGTCCTCCTTCACTACATCCATCAACCTTCTCTGTGGGCTTCCTCTTCTCCTCCTGCCTGGCAGCTCCATCATCATATCCACTATCCCTCCTCTGAACATGTCCAAACCATCTCAGCCTGAGCTGTCCCTCTGATGTACTCATTTCTAATCCTGTCCATCCTGGTCACTCCCAGTAAAAATCTATTCAATTCTCCCACCTCCAGCTCCACCTCTTGTCTTGTTGTCTGTGTCACTGTCCCAAACCATAGATCATAGCAGGTCTCACTACTATTGTGTAGACCTTCCTTTCACTCTTGCTGTCACAAATTTTAAATGACTTTAAATGCTTCCACAAAGCTGCCTTTAGATTCTGCCGACTATACATCCTGTTTGCTCCTACTGACTGCTGATAACTCAAACAGCAGTGGGTGCACTGGCACACTCAAAGTTCCTCCAGTTTTTCCCCCCAGTATCTTATTTGTTGTTACGATTCTCTGTTTTGTAGAATTGATGCTCTTATTTCTCTTCTTATGTCAATTAATGATGATAAAATTGAAAAACAGCAAATGTAGTTTTGACTGCAAAGCTAAATTCCTGCTCATGCCCACACCACACAGTTTTCAAAAACTAAAAACCAAGATCGACCTTTGGCACAGAGCATCAAAGGCCGATCAGTCAAGATCCAAACCACAGCAAAGCACACTGGGAAGCAGGCGGCGGGTGGCAACCCTGCTTCCAACTCACCAGCCTGGCACAGGCAGAGCGGTGCAGCCACCCTCAGCTCTGACAGCCTGCTGGGAATCAGAGCGTGCTGGCTGCTGATGCTGTCAGACCAACCTGAGCAGAGCATCCAGAAAACACAGATCAAAGCTGCCGCTGTTGGATTATTCATCACAAACACCAACTAAGCTGAAGCACAAGCAAAGCTGAACTGTTTTCGAACTCTTGGCCTTAAATTTGAAGTTCATAAAATGCTGAGTAATCATGAAATTGCCTGGTTTCTACACGTCTTTCAAAGAGCATAACAAGTTTCAGGGGTATGCAAGTTTTCCAGCATGCAAAAGAAGAGGACTGTGTTAGTCACACAATTTAACACACTTTAACACAGAGATCCTAAAAAAAAAAAAGAAATCACCAATCAGTTGTGTTCATGTTAACAGATTAGAATTGGATCATTAAAGGTTCATTCCTAAGGAAAGTGTGATGACCACCAATAATGTGCAGGACTGATAAGACCAAGGCAGAAAATCAAGCATCAAGCTCACGTGTGAAGAACTGGTGAATACATGTCATAAAAAATAAAGATAATAAATATAAGATGCAGTAAAAAAATAAATACATTTATTAATTCAATGAATAAATGGAAAATAAATTACTTTTAAAAATACATTGATTAATTTAAAGGAAATTTAAAAGAAAAAAAATAATGCAGGAAGTAAAAAAGTACAGAAAAGAATAAATGCATGTGTTAGTAAATAAATAAAAATAAAGCAGAAAAGAGTGAACAAATGAGTGTTTTTTAAAAACATGATAAAAAAAGAAAAACATAGAATAAATACATGCATTGATTGTATTTTAATAACTTAAGTAAAAACAATAACAAATAAATTACATTAGTGGTTAAGAAACTGGATGGATGGATGGATGGATGGATGGATGGATGGATAAAAGTTTTTAAAAAATGCAGAAAAATTAAATTTCAAAATGTATTAAAAATAAAGAAAACTGAGTACAAAGACAGACAAGACAGAAAAAAAACACACTTATAGATAATAAATCTAAATAAAAATGGCAAATATCAGCATACTGACATAAATACATTTCTATTTTGACTGTTTCCTTTCAAAACAAGTTTTTATTTCTTTCCACCCTTTTTTAGTCATATCTCACCAGTTTTTGACGCAGGTTTTATAAGCACATTTTCCAGCCTTGCTTTTGGACGAGTGACCTGAACACTATGTGTAAGAATGGCATCAATTTAAAGTGCTTTATATAGAAGACGTTGGAAAACTTCCCAAAAAAAAGAGTTTATGTTCAAAAAGCACCCAGAGAAGATCCTTTAGATCAAAATATTGCACAGTCGTTATCAATCAACACTCTGGGAGCCCAGCAGTGTGAAGATGCTGCCCTTTTCTTTAAATGTCACCACATCTGCACTCTTGTGATCTCTATACATGTAACTGAAAATCTGTGATATTATGACCTGATTTAGTTCTGCAGAGACAGACAGTGTGTTTGCCAAAACTCCTGAAATATCAGCTGAGACAGGAGTCATTTTTCAGTTAAGATCTCATGCAAGATGCTTTTATTCTATCAACAATGCTCATTTCTAAATTACATCTCTCTTTGAGATCCTTGATAAATAATACAAGGTGCTAATGCTGCTATTTTTCTGTCACTTGTACCCACACACCCTGGGATACGACTCTTCTGGATACCACATATTTATTTGGTGCGTTTGTACATGAGGTTTTGAGTGACTCACCCTCTTCGTCTTCCAGGTCGCTGTCACTGTCAGGCTGGGTTATCTTGTGTTTCTGCAGGTGTCTCTTGATGCTCAATTTGGTCCTCATCATCCTCCCGTAATTCTTTATCTTGGGCTGGTCCACCGAGTCCATCACTGTGAAGATGCCCTTCCCATTGCTCTGCGAAGGAGCGCTGCTGCTGGTTTCCGGGGCAGCCATACTGGCAGAGGCAGCTGCAGCCTGAGAATAATCAGCACAGGCAACATGAATTCAACTGCACTGTACCTACATTTTATTTAAGCGTACTACCGCTTGATTGAGTTCATTTAGTTCAATAACATTTCTTAAGGTTAAATCTTTTTTTTTTAATGAAACCTTTAGTTAAGTATAAGATTAGGCCTCTTCTCATTTAAACTCTTCTGTAAGAGTGTCACGGCTAAAATCAGCAGCAGTTCAATCAACACAGGAAAGGTAGAACTTAATTCTAAAATAACTCCCTTTAAAGTAGTCATAGATACGTTCTGGGGTGTAAGCATAAATTCTTTTTAAATCTGCATTAAGAATGAGCTTTGAATAACAAGTTCCCCAGCTGACAGAGGACTTTGTTAGGACTAGATCCAGGAAAGTACATCACACTATCATCAGAATAAAAGTAAACGTTAGTATTTGTGACATTACGGCCAAGACTGTTGAGCAATAAAATGAAAACAAGTGGCCCCAGAATTGATCCCTGGGGCATTAATTGGTTAAATGAAGTGTAATTAGTATGTGCCTTATACTAATGCATGGAAGTGGGTTTGAAACACATGCCTAAATATATTTGTAGTCAGCATGTCAGTGATTCTCATTGCAACAGAAGCATAGCATTTGATCATTTTATTTATTTAAAAGATATTAAACCAGCCACAGGGGCCCACAAGCCAGTGTACTCCTAGTGCCGGTCCCAAGCCCAGGTAAATGGTGAGGGTTGCATCAGGAAGGGCATCCAGTGTAAAAACTTTGCCAAATCAAATATGCGGATTCATAAATGATCCGCTGTGGCGACCCCTAACGGGAGCAGCCGAAAGTAAAAGAAGATTTGATTATTTGAAAGATATTCTATAGTTTTTAGTGGACAGTGGTGTACAGTTTAGGAAGACCTTATGAACTTTTTGAATATTGAATTAAGTCAAACTTGAAAAACTGACCTGCTCCAAGTGAGAGAGCGTCACACTCCCGACGTCAGTCAGCCGGTGTTCTCTGTCATCCCAGCGTCCATACGCCAGGTCGATGCCACCCACAAAGGCTACTGACTGGTCGATGACGATGATCTTCTCGTGATGCGCCCACAGGTACACAGCGGAGGAGACATGGTCTGGATGACGCATCACCTGGTGAGCAAAATATCCAAAAGCTTAGACAGGAAGGGCTTTATTATAGCCGGTTTTACTTTCATATGCCCACCTTGATGTTGGGATGGAGGCGCAGCAGCGTTTTCTTGCTGTATCCCGAGTTGATGCCAAGAGCCAACTCCACCTCCTTGTAGAGCATCACAAAAATCCGCACTCCTTGTTGCTGTGAAAAAAACAACACAGCTAATTAACACTCAGGATTCAACCTTTAATTTTTCTTTTGGAGGAAGTACCTAGACAACCAGTCATTATTTTATCTGTGAAGAAGTTAACACGGTAAGTGGATTTTCCATTATTAAAAGGTTCCTTCTCACCGCTTTGCGTTTCAGTATGCAGTCAAGACGCCATCGGTTTCCTTCAACGACCGGCCTCTTCAGGAAGATCTCTGGACTCAACCTGAGGGATAAACACCAATAAGGTTTAATTTTTTTTTTTTGTTTTGTTTTGTTTATTTGGCCTCCTTCACTTTTATCTCCCTAATTCCTCATTTCACTCCTTTTCCTTCCTTCTCTCAACCTTACCCATTTTTCTTTAGTCTCATTTCTTCGTTCCATCCTTCTGGCGTCATAATTGTTCATTTTTCTTGTAATTTCCTTGCTTCCCATTCTTCTTTTCCTTTTCTATTCCTCTGTTATGTCCTGTCCTTTTTCTAGTCATCATTTCTTCCTTTTCTCCCACTTCCTATTCCTTCACTCCTTCCTGTCTTCCTTCATGATCTTCCTTCCCCCATTCCTATTCTATTCCTTACTTTACTTCATTCCTTTCTTTCCATTCTTTCTTTTCCTCTCTTCTTATTCTTCCCTTCTTTTCTATTCCTTTCTTTCCATTCCTTTTCTATTCCTCCCTTCCTTCCTTAATGTCTTTCTTCCCTTCTTTCTTTCTTTCCTGATCCTTCTTCCTTCCCTTTTCTTTTCCTCCCTTCCTTTGGTTCCTCCCTTTCCTTCTTGAACTGACCTGAAAGCATTAAACCACCCCCAAAAAAACTGAACTGGTCACTTTTCTCTGACATAAAATTAATTGCTTCCTTGCGAATACTCATATACAGTTTTGTTTACCACTATTTCTCATTAGTTATTCTTATTTCAGTAAAACACAGTAATTTACTTTAATATTAAAACTATTTTACTCAATTAAGTAATATTACTACTTCTTCCTTCAGACAGTGAATCACTTCTTGTCTGTCAAAGTCAAGTCAAAGTAGCTTTATTGTCAATTCTACAATATGTGTAACACATACATAGGACTGAAAGTGCATTGCAACAGTAAACAAAAAAGTCTCATTATAAAAATACAGAAAATACAAAATTATGTGAAGATATATGTCTAGCAAAAATACTACTAAATATACTAACAGATTAAAGTGGCAGTGTAATGCAAAGAGAGTCCAGCAGTCCAATGCTGCATAAAGTGACTGGTGCAGCCCTGAGTCTGAAGTCTTGACATGCATGTGTGCATGTGTGTGTGTACAAGAGTGTAACAGTAGTCAGACTGAAACTGATCTGTTTGACCAGAAAACCTCCCATAGAGGTGACCTCCACATGCACTCAATGCACTCTGTAACACACACACACACACACACACACACACACGCAGTGACAGCACGAGCTGAACACTCACCACCAGTCTGTGATGAAGATCTCCTCTTTGGCTTCTTCCATAGCGTTGGCCACATCCTCCATGTAGGTTTTCCCGTTCACATACCTTCAGAAGAACCGCAAACAAAGCCACGACACTGTTACCTTTTAATCAAAGTCTATTCATTATCAATACATGCACTTTTAATGGATATATATGAAGATCAGTTGTAAAAATCTGTGCAAGAAAAAGAATAACTGTATTTATGTGGAACAAGGTGTGTTTGTTCACAAAACAAACCAATACAAAACTAAGCAAAACAAGAGATACTGTATGCAGTCCTTGTAACGAAGGTGCGTTAACACGAACATGTATTTAATGTATTTCCTACCATTAAAGGGTTTTGTGAGCAGCTTTGTTCTCTTGTAAATCTCTTAACCGTTGTTTATGAGGTTGTCACTTAGATGCTTTTATTTTGAAGGAGAACCTACATAAGCTGAGGAAATGTTGGCTAGTCTTCCTTCATTCTGCAGTTCACTTCATCCCAGACCATGTCAGGTGATGGACCTCCAGTCACCTCCACCGGCTAGACTGTGCTGTCCTTCCTTCTCTATTCTCTCCTTTGTCTCTTCTTTTTCCCCTCACCCCACAACTGGTCAAGGCAAATGGCTGCCCCTTCCTGAGCCTGGTTCTGCCAGAGGTCTCTTCCTATTAAAAGGGAGTTCTTCCTTCCCACCATCGCCAAGTGCTTGCTCGTATTGGATCAACTGATTGTTAGGGTTTTCTCTTAATATTGAAGGTTCTGTGTCTTCACATATAAAGCACCTTGAGGCAACTTTTGTTGTGAATTGGCACTATTTATAAAACTGAATTGCATTGAATCACAGAGTCAGGGGGTGTCTTTAATTAATGTCCTGCTGAAGAACTAAGGATGCACCCACTAAGCTCGGGCCTGATTAAGTAGTGTGCCTCTGCAGGATGCTGTGGTAGCCACGTTGACTGAGTGTCACTTTGAACCCTGAATAAAATTCCAAAAGGCCACAGACTCACTCAGAACATCTCCATGTAGCTACCATCTACTCATCTCCTAACACAAACAGCTGCAATCAAAACTCTCACATCTCACATCTCTCCAGTGGCCAAAGTAAAGATTTCCTCTTCTATTTATGGGGCTCTGAGTCTTCTTTTCAACCTTCTCCATTTTCTTCTTCCTTTCAGTCTTTTCCATCTTCTTCTTCTTCATCTTCTTTGTCTTCTCCTTCTTGTCCTTTGTCATCTTCTTCTCTCTCCTTCCTTTCCTTTTGCTCTGTCTTCTCAATCTTCTTAGTTTTCTTTTTCTTCTTTTTTCTTCATCATCTTTTCTATCATCTTCTCCTTCTTCTTCGCCATCTTCTCTTATCTTTTTCTTCTCCTTGTTTATCATCTTCATCGTCTTCTTCTCCTTGTTTTCCTTTGTCTTCTTCACTGTCATCTTCTTTTCCTTTGTCATCTTGTCTTCTCTCTATTAAAAGGCTGGATTTTCACTCACCAAAAATTAGCTTCACAATAAGCCATAATATTTGTTAAATTATTGCATTAACAGTGCTCCAAAAGGCACCAAAAGCTGCAGTTCAGTGATCCTAACTTTAAGCCTCCATAAAATCCAGGCAGGTGGGTTCCGGGTATATTTATCCATCCCCCTGAGGTGTCATAAAGGGAGAAATTGGCTGTAGAGACCAAAACCATTTTCATACCAGCCTGTAAACATGCTTATTTCTGAGGTAAATTTGGACATTTTAACATGGGAGCCTATAGGGTCTGACTCACATTTAGTGCGAGCCTCTAGTGGCCATTACAGGAACTACTGCCTTTGGTACTTCTGTGTTGGTTTCATTTTTCAGCCCTACATGTCGCTTCTTGGTTTTTTTTGGAGCCAGAAGTGACCGCAGATGAGCAGGTGGCATACCAATAACCTGCCAGCAGTGAGCTTGGTTGGAAAGTTGTATAGATTCATCTCACCAATCCCTACCTGCTAATGAGTGACAGCCTAGAATGTCACAGCCCCAAAATAGCATCACAGTAAGCCATATTATGTCACGTTATTGCATTAAAATGCTCCAAAAGGCAACAAACAGTCATCTGAAGATCTGTGCTCAACTTCTACAGACGTCGTCATGTTTGAGATCTAAAACTCAACATACTGCAACATAATTTCAGATTTTCATGTAATGATTTCGATATGGTGTGCCCGTTCTGATTTGGAACAGATTTTAACATGTAAAGGATTTTCTTACCTTATAACATTTAAATGAGTGCATTTTGCATCAGGCTGTAAGCATATTTATTCCTGCTGTAAAGTTGGACATGTGAGTCCGTGGGGATTGACTCACTTTTTGAGTCAGCTTCTAGTGGCCACTAGAGAAAATGCAGTTTTTGGTAGTTCAGCGCTAGCTTCGGTTTTTCAGCCCCTCAGATTGCTGTTGTGTTATATCCCAGTGTTTGATGGTTTTTGCTCTTGTTTGGACAGTAAGAACAAACAAAACAAACACTTCCCCCCCTCTCACTTTTCAATCTGTCCATCATCTGTTGATTCTTCATGCTTTTTATAGCAGACACGCAGTTACAGTGTCTCACAGACGGTATAGTGTTGCCCAGCAGGAGGACAGGTGATGAACAGGCGAGTCTCACTTTCCCTTGCTTTGTGTCGGGTTACTCCAGTGAGACACACACACTCATACGTCTACCTTTGTGAGTACCCTCGCTAACATAATCATCATCACAAATAAAAACACTTGAATCAAACCTGAACCCTCAAACGGCCCGCTGAATATCTGTGCTCACCTTCTATGTACGTCCTCATATTTCAGGTCTGTATTCAAAGTGGACCTCACAAAGATGGAGGTACGCACAAACACACCAACCGGCAGGTACACTCAGAGCCAACTGTACCAGGTATCGTCTAGACTTTTTAAAACTGATATCTGGTCCTCGTGCCTGGCATTCGAGTGCATCAGTTTAAGGTTAAGAGCAAAACAGAAGGTTGTGTTTTAATGCCTGTTAACTCACACGAATAATGCAGCTCAATCTTTATCAATGGCTTTTCACAATAAACAGAATGAATTATGAGTGTCACAGCAGATTTTAGCAGTGGAACTCCCCACTGGAGACTCAGAGCTGTACATAGTGGTGCGTTTACGCGCTGTTTTACAGAAGTTCAGCTAAAATGTTGATGCAATGTCTGTCGGAAATGTTTAATACCAAAGTCCCTTTAAATGCTAAACTATGTGTGCTTGGAATATACTCAAAGAACTTTCTACAAACACAGAAACAGTATGCAGTTTTGGACTTTGGACTTCTACAAGACAGGACAGCTATTGCACTATGC
>VUQH01054562.1:0-12036 GCA_015106775.1 Etroplus canarensis | reverse complement strand
GGGTGACGTGCAGTGTTAGTTTTATGTCACACACGGCATTTTGCATTTAGGCTGAAAAGTTCAGTTTTGGTCTCATCTGACCAGAGCACCTTCTTCCACATGGCTTGTGGCAAACTGCAAACAGGACTTCTTATGTCTTTCTTCTTGCCACTCTCTTCCATAAAGGTCAAATTTGTGGAGTGCACCACTAATAGTTGTCCTGTGGACAGACTGTCCCACCTGAGTTGTGGTTCTCTGCAGCTCCTCCAGAGTTACCATGGGCCTCTTGGCTGCTTCTCTGATTAATGCTCTCCTTGCCCGTCCTGTCAGTTTAGGTGGACGTCCATGTCTTGGTAGGTTTGCAGTTGTGCCATACCCTTTCCATTTTCAGATGATGGATTGAACAGATAAGATGTTCAAAGCTTGGGATACTTTTTATAACCTGCTTCTCCACAGCTTTATCCCCGACCTGCCTGGTGTGTTCTTTGGATTTTGTGATGCTGCTTGTAGAAATGTGGAGTTCAAGTTCAAGGGGTATGAATACTTTTCTAAGGCACTGTATATTTAATATTTCCAGCAATGCCAAATTGAGACGAGCTTCTTCCAGGTAAGCAACGTATGAGGGATCGACTTCAATTTGAGCAGACTTCAAATTGCAGCAAGGGCATGTCCCCTGATTCACTGTTATCATTTCATTTGATTAAACAACCATCCTGTCTTGACTTTGCATTGGCTCTGAAAACCACAACATGAACAGTGTGATGTCAACACCATCAAAGTAATGTAACCTCACCCTATGTGGCACAAGTTTAGCTAACTACTAATGGTGTATCCTATAGAGCTGTCTAAACTCTGACCAAAACAACACTGAAGCCAAGTCTTCTTTGGAACATGAGTCTTAGAAAACAGAGGGACTTGTTTTTAGTGAGAACTTTATGTGGTTTGTTTTCTATCCTGCAGCCAGCTGAATGTGTTGTGAAATAAGTGCAGAAAGATGGAGAGGGTGCCAAGTGAGGTTGTCAGGAGGTTAAGAGGAGAATTTGGACACAATGTGAAAGAAAGTACAAAGACAAGAAAAAGGAGAGGAGGACAGAAGTGAAGCCTACACAGCACAAACAGAAAGACAACATGCTGGCAGCCTGTGTTGGATGTAAATCATTACTCTGCTTAAAAACACTAAGCTGTATGAAGAGCATGTGAATTCATAAACATCCAATCAGTCATGTTTCTATACTTACCTCCATGACCAGGAAAACAGAGTTGGGCGTTTCCTGAAAAAGAGGAGACAATCAGTTACAGCAGTCATTTATCCTGGAGCAGCTGTCAGCTCCAAACACACAGCTATGAGAAAACTGCCACTAGATAAACTCCAACATACATGAGACCGGCGTGGGCTTTTTCTCAAAGAGTATTTTTATTACTTGTAGCTTAATGCGCTTTTCTGTTATTTTCTGTTAGTTAGAAATCTAAAAATGTTTCTGAATGGAGAAAGTCACGAATGCCCATGCAGACAACCTGGAAAGTCTCACAAACTTCTGATACGCAACTTGACAAGTTACCGACATCACGCACAAAAACAAGGCAGAAAGTAAAGGGCTAATTATGCAAACTGTAATTAGAGGCCATCACTGGGCAGATGAGCTGGACAGGTAATCTTAAGTTATTACATTTGCCCATTTACCTGCTTCTTTTAACATCCAACTTTAAAATCTGTTTTAAAAGCAATAATAAAAAGGAAAGACATTTCACACCAAATGCAGATTTTCATGTTCAAGTACGTGAACACATACAATGCTCCACTGCATGACTGGGGTCAAAAATCACAATTTCAGCCAAGCATAGCTTTGGTGTGTCATACACACAGAGTCTGACCCAGCATTTTAAATCCCAGCCAATGAGATTTAGTCAACAGCCTTTAAACCATACAACATGAAAACAAATGTGATCACCGGCTACAGCGCTGCAACACCATGCAATCAGCCTTTTTTGTGGCTCCTTAGCAGCTCCTAAGTACTCTTTTCCAAGCAGCACACAATAACTTCCCCAGTTGCAGCAGGTGCTGGAGGGGGATGGGACACCAGAATCCATTCTGTGTGAATTTGTGTGTGTGTGTGTGTGTGTGTGTGTATGTATGTATGTATATGTGTTTGTGTGTGTGTGCACGTGTGCTGGAGGAGAGTTGGGGGGATTACATAATGTGGCTGTAATCTGGTGAAGGAGGGGATGGAAAGCAGAGCATTAGGGGTGGCAGAGTCACAAAGACACCAGGGGAATAAGGGCAACCGATACGTCCATGTCACGTCACCAAGCCCACAGACACACACTGATGCAGAGGCTAGCTGAAGCCATAGGCACTGAATAACATTACACAATCACAAATTTGAGCATCCACAAAGCAACGTCACAGAAAACTCTGGTCAGCAAACAGCAGGGAGTGAGGTTACTTCTGCGAAAAAAAAACTGCTGCCTGGAGAAACTTCTACTTCATTCACAGGATTTTTTTGGCACAGTTACACGTAGCCGTCTCTGACCGTTGCAGTTGCTTTGGTTTTGGTGTGTCGCCTAATTAGCAAGAAGCAAGATGAATTTCAAGAGGCAGGTGGTGAACTCCGCATAGGGCAGCCTTTGTTTGTGAGAGCTTAGAGGAAGTAGCAGCTCAGTTATGAAAGTGACAACCTCTGACTGTTTACCAATGATTTCTAGAAGGTACTGTTCGCACACTGGCTACATCTGATCATAAAAACTGGTGGACTTTGGATGTTGATGAGCTGCTTGGGACGGGCTCCAAAACGCTGCCTTCTAGCACAAAATACTCCAAACTACTGTGATATAAATAGCCCCTCTCTCATCACAACCCTGTCACACTCGTGTAATGCTCAGAAGCGGTTTCGCAAGCCGCCCAGTTGGCAGGCTGGTCACATGAAAACCGACACATTACACAGGCACTGAAATATGGGAGGCACATAAAAACACATACAAAAACACTTTGGACTGCAATGAGTCAATGTGAGCCAAAACAACACTGTGCCTGGTTAGCTGTTCAGTTATTACATCACTCCAACTCCCAGAGCGCGTGTGTTGCTGCATGGTTATGCAACCATATGGGGGATTGGAAATGGTCAAACTGAAGAGGGTGGGGGTGCAGTATGTGTGCTGGGGAGTGGGGAGGATAGGAGACTGTGGAGAGCTGGTGGGATGAGGGTAATCTGGGGGATTCTCAGTAAACTGGCGTCAGCTGGGAGCAAAGTCTATGTTTGACATAACAGCAGCTCACAGTGACAGATGACTTAGGTGAGTGACAGCAACAAGGAAAATAAACACCAATTATGTGCTGAGGACAAAAGGTCAGAACCGCGTGCTCGCTGTCAGATGTGCGCGGTCTGGGATAAACAGGAGAGGATGTTTATCATTCTGCAGGAAGGGAAACTGTACAGTGTGTCGTTACACAGATATGCACATTCAGTCATGCATCACGGTAACGTGTCTGCCAATGATACAAGTTTATCAAGGGCCAAGACAGTGAAGCAGATTATTGACAGTGATTTATAATAGTGTCCTTCAGTCAACTTGTTACGCAACATGTGTACTGACCATCATGTGTGTGTGAACTCAAACAGACAAGTACATGTTCTCAGCAGATGACAGGGCGTATGTTTGTGTGCCTCACTGAGCAGCAACAGTGATTTCCTCTGAGCTTCTGTTCCACCCAGTTAAATGTCTGGAAAGTGGAGCTCTGTAAATGGAATGCAGACACGGGCAGGTTTTCTAGGAACGCTCACTGAGCTCTAAAAATCCTCCCTGAAAGTATCCAACAAGCAGCCGTCACCCTCTCTTCAGTCCTCTCTATACCTGATGTAGTTACACATGTAAGGCTGGGGGTGGGGGGCCTCTTTCGACAAACACACAATGTCCTGAGGAGCAACGTCAGCTTCTGTGAAGATTGGCTCACTAACCAAAGCCCTCTAAACAAACCTCCGCCCTCTCTTCCTCTGTTTATCTTCATACCAACCAATCAGCAGCACTCTGATCATGAGCAAAGCAGCTTCATGTCAACATGTTTTGGTAAGTCTATACAACAAGTTATGGTTTTTCCATTTTTGATCTGCTCAATGACCACAATGTTCATATCTTCATCTTGCTGCAAGGGCAAAGACTGCCCAGCTGGATTTTATTATAATTACTATTCTTTATTAACTGTCATTTCTGTGCTTGCACTATTCCTATGAGGAGCTCTGGTTTCCCTTGTTATTAACATTTAAAAATACCAGGGTAATGCTGCTTGGTCGAGGACACTCACAAGAGTCTGAAACTTATAAGTTTAACTTATTGATTAAAAAAGATAAAAGCAAATGGAGATGACAGAGTGACTGAAAAGACTAGACCCAAATACACACTGAAAAATCTGTTCCTGCTCTTTAAAATCCAAATAACATGTAATCCATCTCAGCAAAATGTGATTTGCTAAAGGACCAGAGCGTTTTCCATGGCTGCTGAGAAAATGAGAGCCATGAGATGTGGTTAAAAACTCAAAAAAAGCCAACGTAAGACAGGGCCCCTTGATTTTTTGATTTTGGTTGAATGAACATTTTGCAGATTAGGTTACAGGACAAATTACCAACAAAAAACCAAATATCACAGTGGCGTCTCCTTTTACATCTGTAACCAATTCATAAGAACCCAAACAGCACTAGTGCTAGACAGAAGAGGGAGAATAGTACCCTTACACGGGACATCCTATAATTAAACCAGTCTCCGTCACATGACTGCAGATTGTTTAACATTAACAGTGTAGAGAGGAGGACTGGGAGCTGCTTAGCTGTGTGTTTAAGGCTGTCATTAAACGCAGCAAATGAGCAGGACTCCTCCAAACTACAGCTCTGGCTCCAAGGACCTGCAATCTGTCAAAGGTGCACAGACTCATACATCCAGCCCCATGGCCTTTTTGTCAGTACGCAGCTATTCTGAGGCTGCTGGTACGTCTTTGTGTGACTCACACACAGGCGGCATGAGCTCCACTGCATTCACATAAGGTAGCGAAGCCCAGTGTATGTGGAGGGTTTATGAAGACGTACATTTTAAAGTAGTCAATCTTTTAATCAGATGATCATACACAACGAAACCACCCACTGAACTGCAGCTGCCTCACTTTGTGTCCAGTGCAGCTTAACGTGATGGATTTTATAGTCATGCCGTAGAATCTACAGTGGAAATCTCAAAGAACTGTTTTGTGCAATCAGCAAATAGCAAAAGAAGTGCTGAGGTGGTACTGTGGGTGTTAATGTATTCACATGTCACCATGGGGATGCTGGGTGAATGAACACCTCCACTGTGAACCCAAATCAGACATACAAAGGGGCATAAGGAGTTCTACTTAGCAATTATGCCAACACAATGGCACTGGGTCTATATGGTGCCGGTACAGACACAGCAGTGCAATCAGTCAGCCACACTGTGAGTTTAGGGGAAATTATAACATCAAGATGATGATTTAGGATCGGGTTTAAGTAGGGCAGGGCAATAAAGGCTAACATAATTACTGATAACCCTTAATGACTAACTTAATAAAGACCAGGGAAAATGGCTAAATTTAAACCCTCTTAATTTGAATTTAACCACTAGAATCATTAAGGCAAGCAATAACTTGAATGTTGACTCTTGGTCACGGCTCACTAACCTTCCTACATGTCAGGGGAAGTCAGCTAGCTGCTCTCCTATCACAGTTATTAGGTTGTTTATGAGCCAGAATAAGTTTGCTTTCAAGGAGGTTTGCATTTAATGCCTCCATCTATCATTTTCAGATCAGATATCCAGTCCAGGGTAAGCAGGGTAGCTCCAGCCTATCCCAGGTATCAAAATAAGAGACAAGGCACAAGGCAGGTCACCACTCCAGAAGACTTGCATTTTCGTTAGCATTTTTTTTACTTTTCTTGATCAAGCCTCTATACAAGTAGTGGTTTACACATTTGCTTTACAAGTCGACGGTCCCTGGTTCGATTCCAGGTGGAGACACAAGCCCCATTCACCATGGAGGGTTGCGTCAGGGAGGGCATCCAGCGTAAAACCTCTGCCAAGTTACCAAAGCAGATTCATCTGCTGTGGCGACCACTTGGGGATAATACAAGGGAGCAGCAGCAGGTGCACATCATATATCACTTGCTCAGTCTCAATATTAGAAACACTTTAAAAGACATCATGTAACAGTGTCTGAAAATACACGTGTACAGTCTGAAAAGCACAGTATCGAGCAGAAACCCCTGCTCTGCGCTGCTGCCAGTAAACAGTCTCAGACTGGAGTTACAAGTGAATAAGTCAGTTCAGGCTGAATTCCTGTTCTGTGCGGTAACAGCAGCTAATGAAGCTAGGAACAGGTCAAATGCATCCACATTTGACCAAGTAGTTAGCAAACTGCTAAACTGGAAAAAAGTGAGCTACATACGCTCACTGGCCACTTTATTAGGAACAGCTGTTCATTAAGGCACACATCCTTTCAAAGATGATAGGTCATTAGCAGTTTCTGCCGAAGTTCAAACTGAGCATCAGAATGAGGCAGTAAGGTGATTTAAGTGACTGAACGCGGCGTGGTTGTTGGTGCCAGATGAGAGGGTCTGAGTATTTCACAAACTGCTCACCTACTGGGATATCTAGGGTTTGAAAAAGGAAAAATATCCAGTGAGCAGCAGTTCTCCATGAGAAAATGCTTCATTGATGCCAGAGGTCAGAGGAGAATGGATGGATTATTAACTGCTTCCACCTGATAGGAAGGCAACAGGAACTCAAAATAACACTTGTTACAACCAAGGTCTGCAGAAGAGCATCTCTTCACACATCCAACCTTTGAAGCAGATGGGCTACAGCAGCAGAAGACCACACTGGGTGCCACTCCTGTCAGCTAAGAACAGGACACTGAGGCTGTAATTCACACAGACTTACCAAATTGGACAACAGAAAGTTGGAAAACATTGCCTGGTCTGATAAGCCTCGATTTGTGCAGATGCCGTCATGTCCATATGGAGCTAAATCTCTGAGGAACCTTGTGGAATCTATGCCACAGAGAATTAAAGCAGTTCTGAGGGTGAAAGGGAAGTCCAAGCCGGTACTAGCAAGGTGTATCAAATAAAGAGGCTGTGAGCGTACACAAGACATAATGATTGGAAAGTGAGGGTTGCCAGCCTTGTAAGACACCAGGCTGTATTGGTGTGTCTGTACTCCAGGGAAAGGGAAAAGATTCAGCTGATAAGAAAGAGAGAGAGACACGGTCCCTGAAGCTGTGACAAGCTAAGCTCAGTAAATAGGAAAAGGTGACAGAAAACAGGCAAACTCACGAAACAAAGAAACTCCAACCGTGCAACTGACAGAGTGCTTGGAGGGACTAAAAATGCCTCCAGACAAACACAGCAACAGTATCTCAGTACGCATCATGCCAACAGCACAGTGTTCCTTACTTCAAGGTCGGCTGACAGACACAATAAAGAGTCCACTACTGATTTCTACACGTCCTTGCTGTAATTCGTTCCCTGGTACAGAGACCTCCGTACTGCTGGCAGGTGGATGTTGCTGCAAACGCCGTTTCACATGTTTCTGTCTTTAAAAACAGCTCAGCTAACAGTCTGCTACCACACCTTCAGACTGACTGAAATATGAGAGCAGTAAGCACTAAAGCAAATGTTACAAAAAACAACTCTAAATTTGTCAATTCTGAGATACTCAAAACTATTCGGACATTAGAGTCAAATTCCAGCAGCACGAACTCATACAATCTCAGTGGATTGTACCGTCCCTGATTATGTGCCGTCTCTTTTCTTATGAGGTCTTTATTTCCCCCCCCAAACACTTGATTTTATTAAATATGAAAATCAAGAACCAGTTCCATCATCTCTGATGGAAAGCATCAAATCTCCTGCACCTGAACTGCTGGACTCTTCAGACATTTGCTTGTGGAAGAAGTTGAAGAAGTCTATTACATCAGCAGGAGGGTGGATGGGAGATATAAGGCTGAGGACGTGGTGGGAGGAGTGGACGGGTGGATGGGCTGACCAGCAGGGTCCTAGCAGGAGGCTTACATCAACACAGGAAGTACTGCCACTATGTGGGAAGTGCTTTATCATCACTTCAAATGTGCCTGCCTCGCTTGCTCACATGTGAGGGGTTCTTACAGCCGATTCTGAACATTTCGACAGAACATTTAAACTGGTCGCTGTTACTGACCTTTGTAAGACAAACTTTCAGAGCTCAACAAAACCATTCCATTACAGGTTCACACCGAGATATTAACAAGTCAGTAAATACAATCATTTATCTATGATTGCACTTTTTTTTTGACTAAAAATACAAACAAAGTCAAACACCTGTTTAAGCTGTGTGGATGCAATCCACAGCCACTAACAGTTGGCAACACCCCTTCTTTGAGTAGAAAACTAACACCATCATTAATGCACAACAGCACAGCAGAGGCAGAGCTGGGCCAGCCCACTCTGAAAAATACAGTCTGATATTCTGACCCTATCCAAGCATTTTTATTTTACTAAGCAGATTTCCTCAAAAAAAAACTCAACCAAAGTGTGAAAGTGATGCATGCGCCCCAGTCAGAGGACAAAGAAGACGTGACCTGGCACGTGAACACGGGCAGCTCTCAAAGGCATGGGCCGTGCTTGTGACAAACACGTTTCTACAAAGTTTTTAAAAGCACTCAGACTGCTGTGCTGCGTTGCTGTAATCTATTCTTAAACATGCATAAAATAGCAGTTTCACATCCACTCCAGACTAGATGTGCATGTGAGCCATATAAAAGCTCATGACGACAGACTGACTGTTACTACAAAGCACTGTGGGTGATTAGTCACATGAGCACAATGTTTTATTCAGTACAATTAAAAACATTAATTTAATACTACTAAAGCTTTAATTTGTGCTGCCAGAGTTAATGGTTTTATACCATCATATAATATTTATGTACTTCTCTTTGAAAACTAAGCCTGTTAATCTGCTTCAGGTTTTCTAGCAAACGCAGTGGAGTCAGTTGCTTTGTTAACGCCTGCAGATGAACTCAGTGGGTAAAGTGCTTCTGCTCAGAATTATGCATTTTGCTTGAGTTCATTGGTGTCTAGAAACCCAGAGAAATTTATCACCAGACCCAGGGTTCCTCAAACAACTGCACTGTACTTGTGGCCGCAGCAAGGTGCCAGAACATGTGCAAATGTGAATGAGCATGCATTTTAAATACTGGATTGGATTGGATTGGATTGCTTTGTTATTTCAACTACACAGTGAAACGAAATAGCGTTCCCCCAGGACCTGGTGCCCCATACAAGGGTAGTGCCGGCCGGCCAGGGCCTGCCTCCGGTCCAGCACAACACCCCGTCCGCGATGTCCTCTTCCCCGGCCACCAGCATCCGGCGACGCTGAGGACTGAAGGCCCGGTCCACACAGCAAGCAGAGATTGGAGCCTCCAGAACCCGCCCAGCCGTAGCATCAGCCCTGCGACGATACTCCCCCCGGAACCCAAAAACTTTGATTTCCCGGACGCTGCCCAGCAGGTCATGAACAACAACGCTGCCGGATCGCCAGTTAACACCGTCTGTTGACGGAGCTACGGAGCTACAACGGCGTCTGGTCATCCTCGAACCTCCGACTTTCGAACACGAACACCACCGAATACCAGGACAATCACAGGGGTACAAGCACCGCCTTGGTTCCGGAGTAGCCGCGCACTACTGTAGCACCGCCATATTGGCCCATCAATGACTAAAACCATATATACATTGTGTCCATGTTCAGACCTCACCTACACAGACTTGAACAGCAGATGTTGACACCGAGGTCAGTGTAGCAGCACCTGCCATCCACCTGCTGCTGGGTCTGGTTAGAGTGGACTTGGGCCTCACAGTGAATCTCCAGATTATAAAGTGGACGGCTGTCACCAGCTGCAGTTCAAGAGTTCTGAGTGCAAGTCTGTCTGATCGTGAGACAAGAGAGTTAACTGACATCAAGACCACCACAACAGCCTTTCTCCACCCACGGGGAAATACTAGAATGACTGATTGCAGCGACTACCTTTAACCCTTTAAGGCTGGCTGAAATGCCAGTGATCAGATTTGCATATATATTTTTAAATACCTGGAGAACTGCAACCAAAGACAGAGCAAAAAATGTATTTGCATTCAACACCAAAGGAGTTACACTTGCATATCACACATTCACTGTGTCACAGAGTGCCATTTCCTTCCACTGATGGGTTTCAGAAATCAAGGGAAAAAACTGGATAATCCAGACACCGACTCTGAACTAGTTTTTCAGGATGTTCAAAGGTGATAAAAGGCAGTCCAACATATTTGTTTAGTGTGAGCACTAAAGGACAGATCCTGGTCAAAAATGACTCCTCACAGTGTCACTGGAGGCCAAAGTAATGCCATCCAGTGTAAGTATCTGGTTAGAAAGAGTGTTTGAGGTTTTTAGGGACAACTACAATAACCTCAGTTTGTCTGAATTTAAAAGTAGATTAAAGGCCATCCAAGTCTTTATGTCTTCAAGACAAGCCTGTAGTTTAACTAATTAATTTGTGCCATCTGGCTTCATAGATAAATATAGCTGGGTATCATCTGCATAGCAATGAAAATGTATGCAGTGTTTTCTAATAATAATGCCTAAGAGAAACACGTATACCGTAAAGAGTATTGGTCCCAGCACAGAACCCTGTGGGACTCCATGACTAACTTTTGTGTGTGAGGAAGACTCTTTTTGAAATAAAAGGAAGGTTGTAAATCTGTAATTACTTAAAAGATGGCTGGGTCAAGTGAAGGCTTTTTAAGTAGTGGTTTAATAACAGCCACTTTAAAAGCCTGTGCTATATACCCCATTAATAAGGATAAATTTAGGATATTCAAAACTGAAGCATTAATCATTAGATACTATCCCTACAGTACTGTTCAAACAGGCATGTCAATGGTTTGGAGGAAGTAATGAGTGACGTTAGCTCAGAGGTCAACAGGAGAGAAGAAGCCCAAAGAAACATCAGCAGTTGAAGCCACCATATTTAAGGGCACATCTCTAGGTAAACTATGAATAATTTTTTCTCTAATGAATAACATTTTATTTGGAAAGAAATTCATGAAGTCGTCACTCCTAAGACCTAAAGGAATACATGGCTCAATAGATGTCTCACTCTCTGTCAACCTGGCTACAGGGCTGAAAAGAAACCTGGGGTTGTTCAACCTCAGTGCAAGTAAAGTTTAGGTAGCTGCCCTGCATTGTGTTGGCACAAGGCATTGAAAGAAATAATGGTGATGGTTGAATCATTTCTTTAAATTTGGTCACAGCACTTTCTGATAAACATCTACTGTTGTGAAATTTCCTCCCCAGCGCTGCGTAGTTCATTATTGTAAACTTAAATGTTATTAAGAAATGGTCAGACAGAAGGGGATTTTCAGGAGATAATATTAAATGCTCAGTTTCTATGCCATATGTCAGGACAAGATCAAGAGTGTGATTGAAACGATGAGTTAGTTCATTTACATTTTGTGAGAAGTTCATTCAGTAATAATGAATGAAATGCTATCATTTTCAACATCTACCATGTTGAAATCACCTACTATAATTATTTTATCTAAACTGAGCACATTTAATTGTTTTACTCTTTGGTTCTGTTGGAATGGTTATATTATTCTTTGTGAATTTTTTAAGGTCAACTCGTTTTTTACTAATTTTTAGTGGATTCATTTTAGGTGGTCTGGGAGCAGACACAGCCTCTATAAGGATGGGATTTTGGGACCTGCGTGAAGTTGGCCCCCCACCCCACGCAAAACTTCGGGAAATAGTTGCGTTCGTTTGTGCTTTGTTTGTGCTGTAAAAACTTTCATTTGTGCTGTTATGGATTTATAGATATTGCGCATTTTAATTTCGGGTGATGACATCAATCCCATCTCCCTCCCGAGATTCCCCTGGAAATGGTTTCATATGTTTTGACTTCGTTTGTGCCGTAAAAATATTGGTCCATGTGCTATTATGGTTTTATTGATATTTCAAGTTTTATTATCAAGTAACGCTGGTAACCCACTGCCTTGT
>VUQH01054561.1:0-10723 GCA_015106775.1 Etroplus canarensis | reverse complement strand
AAGGGAAACTTGATTTATCTGTTTCTGTATATGTATTAAGCAATTTCATCCCTGGGAATAAAAAAAGACTCTAATTATGATATATTTAACTTCTTTTCCTATTATTGTAATTAGCCAGTTTTTCCTTCTTTTATATCTCATAGACATTGTTTTAGACAATAATTAATAGGACATTGCAGTCATATGAATTTATATACATTATATTTCATGTGGCCTCACAGCAAGAGGGTCCGGGTTCAAATCTAACAACCCGCTGCCTTTGACTCTTCTGTGTGGAGTTTGCATGTTCTCCCTGTGTTTGCGTGGGTTCTCTCCGGGTGCTCCAGCTTCCTCCCACATTCCAAAGACATGCAATAAGGGTTAGGTCAACTGGCAATTCTAAATTGTGAACGTGTGCGTGAATGGTTGTTTGTCTCTCTGTGTTGGCTCTGCGACAGACTTGGCAACCTGTCCAGAGTGTACCCTGCCTTTCGCCCTATGAAAGCTAGAATAGGCTCCAGCACCCCCCCCGCAACCCGGAATTGGACAAGCGGATGAAGATGACGAATGAATATATTTCATGTGATCTGTTCCTGGTCAGTTTATGTCACATACTCACATTTTCTTCTTTTTTACATATTCATAACGTCCTTTTTCATCACCACTGGCGCCTGAAGAAGTGCACTGAGCTTGAAACATGTTTCTATACTATCTGCATCATTGCTACATCCTCCTTGATGTCCTTCCTTGTACTTAAGGCATGCTTCATGTGGCTGTATTAGAAACATTCTTTGAAAAGGATGCTGCAACAACAACAGGAACAATATTAATATTATTTGACAAATGCAGCTTGTCTATATTTTTAAAATTAAAAAATTAATCGCCCACCTTCTTTGCACAGTGAATGACAACTCACACCACTTTTTCATCAAAGAATCCTAATTGCTAAAAATGAATGAAGGCTTAAGCAGGCACTAATTATTTTCTGTAACTTCATTACAGTTTTTCTTTGTTAAGTTCCCCATTAATTAATGACTTGATAAGCTCGGGGAAGTTATATTGAACATGCCTTTTTTTCATTGATTCAAAGTTTCATCTTCACGGAACTCAGCCTCAGCCAAAACACAGGAAGAATCTTCTGTGGGAGATGTTTAATGCATGAATTGGAGCTAAGTGAAGAAACTGCTACATGTTATGTTTTTTTACTAATGTGAAAAATTGCATAATTTCAAGAGGAATAACTTCAAGGAAGCAGAAAAGCAGTTGACTGATGAAGGTTGTTGAATCTAATTTTAGTAATGAACACACCATTGATTTAGTTGAGCCAACAGTACTTGCAGTTATACAAGAGGGTGGCAACTGAGATTGTTTTGATTTTTTATGTAGCTGAGGTACAAACCACTCTCTAATCAAGTGGAGTGGGTTTCATGGGAAACGAGGCTCATATGACAATCAGTTTTTTCCAGAAGGTGCAAACCAACTGGAAAATTCCATTTGCCCTCTCAGCCTGATATACCACAGCCAGTGCATACATTCCCAACCTCTCTGAGTGACAGGGGCTTTAAGACACACCTTTTTCCAGAAAAGTTTGAACACTGTATATACAGTATAAATAAAAGCAAAATGTAATGAGAGCAGTCCGAAACTATATATCTCCCTCAAGGTTAAAACATTTTTAAATTTTTGTATTTACCTAAGGTAAGCTAGATCTGGATCCAGATCAGCATCAAAAGTTGATCACTTTTGAGTTGGGTCAAGTCCCAGTATTGGTATCATGTTCATGCCAATCCCATTCAAACTTCTTGTGTAATCCTGTAGGCAAACAGATACACAAACTGAACCAAAAACATAATGGCAAAGGTAATGTTTTGTAATAGGACAGGGGCATGTTTACCACTGTGTTACATCACCTCTATTTTTTACAGCACACTGTAAGTGGTTTGGAACTGAGGAGAGCAGCTGCTATAGTTTTAAAGAGAAAAGGCTTTGCAATTTGCTTGATATAGAATTTTATCTGCTCCACTGTTCAGGATGTCATTCGTTGTTTCTTTTCTTTCATAAAGATCAAGTGTCTTCAAATGAGATCTTGGCTGCTAGCAGGCCAGTTTAGGACCCTCATAATGATTTACACAATTGTCTTTCAAGCGAAAGGTCCCTGGTTTGAGTCCAAGTGTGGACACAAGCCCCTCCCACCATGGAGGGTTGTATCAGGAAAGGCATTTTGCATAAAAACTGTGCCAAATTACCAATGTGGAGTCATCTGCTGCAACAACTCTTTGAGGAAAGAAAAAGAAGCACCAGAAGGTGCATTTGTTTTCCTGTTCAGAAAGAAAACCTTCACAACATCTAGAAAAGTCAATAACACTCTTAAGGAAATAGCTTTATCATTGTCAAAGTCTACCTTCAACATTCTACATGAATGTGAATACAGAGGTTTTACAACAAGTTGCAAACTACTGGTTAAACTCAAAAACAGGAAGGCCAGATTAGATTTTGCCAGAAAACATATAAAATAGCCTGCTCAATTCTGGAAAAGAAAAAAATTCTTTGGACAGATGAAACCAAGATGGACTTCTACCAAAATGATGGGAAGAGAAAAGCATGGAGAAGGAAAGGAACAGCTCATGTTTGAAGCGTACCACATTATCTGTCAAACATTGTGGAGGCAATGTTATGGCATGTGCATGTATGGCTGCCAGTGGAACCGAGTCACTAGAGTTTATTGATGATGTGACCACTGATAGAAGTAGCAGGGTCAATCCTGAAGTGAACAGGGCTATATCCTCTGCTCAGATTTAGCCAAATGCTGCAAAACTGATTGGAGTCACAGTGTAAATGAACAATGACCCAAAGCATACTGCAGAAGGAGTCCAAGAGTTTGTTATGGTAAAGGAATTGGATAGTTTGCAATGGCCAAGTCAGTCACCCGATCTCAACCCGAAAGAGCATGCTTTATCAGTTACAGAGGAAAAAATAAATAAATCTAATTGTCCACAAACTTATGGGACTAAAGTTACCAAGAATAAATAAACACTAAACTCATCTGCTCTTTTAATTGAGTTCTAGTGACTTTTCAATTACAAACACAATGTACAATGTACAAATACAAATACCACATTACAATGCACCAACGATGCATTCGTACTTAAGGAGGACTACAAAGCAGTATAATAAGAATGACTACTCAGCTCTGGTGTCTCCAGCTGTCCTCATCCTTGTCTGCAACAATATATAATTGCACCTTAACTGTCTCTTTAAACATACATTTTCCCTACAGGCCTGTTCAATAATCCATACTTGACCATTGGAAGAAGGCCTGGGTCATTTGGAGAACCAAGCCAGCCAAAAGCTTGCACAACCAACTCCCAAAAAAGAAGCACCTGATTGCTACATGTAGTGATGTAATAAAACCTATACAAATCTTAAAACTTCCAAAATTGCAGCAGCACTGATTTGCTTAGGAGTTGCACAAAGAACACCCCTTCATACAATTTAAAAAGGGTAGGAATTCAATTATTATCACTGCAGATATTGCAAACTGGCATTTGAACACAATGATTTAAAAATCACCTCTATAACCAGTCTCAGAGCAGATAAGAACTACACTCACCCTTGATGAAGAGAGCATTTATAATAGTATGTTCAGTAAATGCTTTTGAACTTTGAGTGCTAACTAACCCACAGAGACACATAAAAACCAAATTCTCAATAGGCTCTAAGCAAAGCTGTGTACTGATTTTTTCAGGCTGGAGAAATAGCTGATCAAACTACTGTAAAGAACCTAGACTGGATGGCTTGCAGGGTATGAAGATGCTTCTTAAATTGTTAGCACAGGATGGGTTCAATTATAACAGATCAACTGACTAAAACTGTATTTGTTGTAAGCCCCCTTGCGTAGATGACACAACCAAAACTGTGTTTACAAGCTAATTATAAGATATTTTATCTAAAATCCCTGCTTTTTCAGTCATAATCCTGCACAAACACAAAAAATGTCACAAAGTGTACAGTTTCAGATTCACAGGAAGACAACAGATACATTGTTTGCATATCCCTGTTGGACAAATATGGACAAATGGACAAATAGATCAGTTAACTGTATATAGTTAACACAAGAGAATAATGTGTCTGTTTGCTGTGTATGTGTGTGAAAAAGAAAGAGACACATTTCCATATAATATGCACTCATTGGCTACTTCACTGGATATTCCTCTTCAACTGCTCATTAACACAAACATCGAATCAGCTAATTACATGGGAGCAATTCAATACATTTAGGCATGTAGACATTTTCAAGATGACCTGCTGAAGTTCAAGCAGAGCATCAAGTCGGAGAAGAAAGATGATTTAAGTGACTTTGAACGTGACGTGATTGTTGGTGCAAGACAAGCTGGTCTGAATATTTAAGAAACTGCTGATCTACTGGGATTTCCTCGAAAAAACCTGGATAGCCAGATTGTGTCAAGTTGATAGAAAGACAAGATTAACTCACTAACCACTCACAACTATGGTTACAACCAAGGTGTGGTGAAGAGATTTGCATCATGGGGGTGCAGCTGACAAATCTGCAGCAACTGTGTGATGCTATCATATCAATATTGACCAAACTCTCCGAAGAATGTTCCTTGCACGTGGTTGAATCTTTGCCATGAAGAATTAAAGTAGTTCCAGAAGCAAATATGGGCTCCACCCAATACCAGCAAGGTGCATCCGATGAAGTAACTGGTGAGTGTAACATGACTCAATTTAATGCTTTTATTTGAAAACTGCAAAATATAATTTTAAAAAAACTCAGAAAAATGTGCTGGAGCATATTTTTGCCCATAGTAGACGCATGACTTGAGGGATGGCAATTGTGTCCTTTATATGCCTCTTTTTTGTGATCAAAGAAAATACACTACAACTAAATCACAAGAAATTTTGCTTAAACATTTATGGTCACCCGAGGAGATATCCTAGACCTTGCTTATCTACTGATCTTTCTTCTACCTCCACAATCTTTGTTGTAATCAAATGTCTTGATAGCCTTCAAAAACAACAACAACAACATTTATACACTTGTCAGACTACAGAACAGTTTTCTACTTTGGCTCAGTCCATTTTAAATGAGCTTTGGCCCACACAAGACGGCATTGTTTCTGGATCATGTTCACACATGGCTTCTTCTTTGCATGTTAGAGCTTTAACTTGCATTCGCAGATGCCACTGTGAACTGTGTCTAAAGATAATGTTTTCTGGAAGTGTTCCTGAGCCCTGGCAATGATTTCCATGAATCACACTTGTTTGCAATGCAGTGCCAACTGAGGGCCCGAAGATCACATCATCCAATATTGGTTTTAAGTATCCCTTGTGCACAGAGATGTCTCCAAATTTTCAGAATCGTTTGATGATATCATGTACTGTATATTTAAAATCTCTACAATTTTACATAAGGAACATCATTCAGAAATTGTTCCAAAATTCGTAGATGCAGTTTCTGGCAGACTGCTGAACTTTTGCCCACCTTTACTTCCGAGAGACTGTCTCTCTAAGGTGCTCTTATTATTCCCAATCACATTACTGGCTTGTTACCAAGTATGTGAATTAGTTGTAACATGTTCCTCCAGCTGATTCTTTTTAGTACCACTTACTTTTTCAACCTTTTCTTCCCCCATCTCAACTTTTTTAAAACGTGTTGCTGCCATCTAATTCAAGATGAGCTACTGTTCTTTTTATAAAAAAGTAAAATGGCTCACTTTCAACACTTGGTATGTTTTTTGTGTTCTTTTGCGAATAAAATATTAGATTATGAGATTTGCAAAGCATTGCATTTGTGTTTTTATTTATATTATAAACAGCCTCCCAACGTTTTTGGAAATGGTATTGTAATCAAATATCGGTCTGATGGCGAACAGGCTAACTGCTAAACATTGTAATGGTGAGCATGTTAGCATGCCGACTTGCAAAAGTATTCACCTCTTTGGCATTTTTCCTTTTTTTTTCATTACAACCTGTAATTTAAATAGATTTTTTTAAATTTTACACAAACATTTACACAAAATAGTCCAAATAAATTATGTGAAATTTTTAAAAAGCTCTATGAGCTTATCACATCTAGCTGCTGGAATTTTTGCCCATTCTTCAAAGCAAAACTCCAGCTCCTTCAAGTTGAATGGGTTCCTCTGATGTAAAGCAATCTTTAAGTCATGTCACAGATTCTTAGTTGGATTCAGATCTGGGCTTCAATGTGGCCATTCCAGAATATCAACTGCCTAAACCACTTGAGTGTTGCTTTAGCGGTATGCTTAGGGTCATTGTCCTACTGTAAGGTGAACCTCCATCCCAGTTCCAAATCCCTTTTCCTCAACAGTTTCCCTATATTTAGCACCATTCATCATTCCTTCAATTCTGACCAGTTTCCCAGTCCCTGCTAATCCCCACATCATGATGCTGTGACCACCATGCTTCACAGTGGGGATGGTGTTCTTGGGGTGATGAGAACTGTTGGTTTGGCATCAGACATAGCATTCTCTTTGATGGCCAAAAAGTTCTATTTTAGTCTCATTTCACCAGAGGACCTTCTTCCATATGTTTAGGGAGTCTCCCACATGCCTTTTGGCAAACTCCAGATGTGCTTTCTTATTTTTTTATAAAAGCAATGGTTTTTTCTAGCCACTTTTCCATAAAGCCCAACTGTATGGAGTGTACAGCTTATGGTGGTCCTATGGACAGATACACCACTCTTCACTGTTGAGCTTTCCAGGTTCTTCAGGTTTACCTTTGATCTCTTTGTTGACTCTCTGATTAATCCCCTCTGTGCCCGGTCTGTGAGTTTTGGTGGACGGCCATCTCTAGGCAGGTTTGCTGTGGTGCCATAGTCTTTCCATTTTGTGATGATGGATGTAATAGTGCTCTGTGGGATTTTAAATTTTCAGATATTCCTTTTTATAACTCAACCATGATTTGTACAACTTTTTCCCTGACCTGTTTAGAGAGCTCCTTGGTCTTCATGGGGTGGCCTGCTTGGTGGTGCCTCTCGGTTAGTGGTGTTGCAGACTCTGGGGCCTTTCAGAATAAATGTATATATACAAAAATAGAGTGACACTTATATAAGGTCAACCTGTGTGGAATCTAACTAATTATGTGACTTTTGAGGGTACCTGTAGGCACCAGATCTGTTTTAGGGGCTTCATAACAAAGGGGGATATTTACATATGAACAACCACATTCTGGTTTTTATTTATTAGATATTTTTGAATTTTTTTAAAATTTCATTTCACCAATTTGGTCTATTTTTAGTTCAAAATAAAAAACAATCAGTTAACATTACATTTTGTAATTCAAAAAATAGGAAAATGCCAAGGGGGTGAATACTTTTGCAAGCTACTCTAATTATTTCATAGAGTTGAAAAACAGGAAAAGGAAAAAAGAAACCAGAATAAAAAGGAAAATGGTCTGGGGTTTGAATGATTTTATGCACACAGACTACCAATTGGAGGTGAGAGTTTTTACATTTAAATACCAGTAGAGACCACCTCAGTGTTCAGCCTGTGCTTTGAGTTCATATCAGTGTAGAAGCCAGCAAATTACTAGTGGAAACTGAGAGGCCGGTCGGACCTCTTTCTAATTACTCTGTGACTTTAGTTGGCCAATTATTTAGCAAGCCAAGCACTGTAATTCATACGCCCATCTCAGCAACCCATTTGATATAAGCTTCACTTAAGTATTCACTAAAATCCCTAGGCTATAGTGACTTGGGAGCTTGTAATTGATTTGTTATCTGATTATTACATTATCTTGAATAGACCTGTGTTTACAATGTTAAGCACAACTGTGGCTATTACTAAAGAAAAACTCTTGGAATACAAGGAGGAGAAGGTGCTCATAGAGCTTCCAGTACATGTATGATACTTGTCAAGCCTAATAAAAGTTTTGGAAGTTTTGCAAACCCAGGTCAAATGCTGGCAGACTTTCGAGCACAAAGGAAGCCTACAAAGAATAAATAAATACATCTGTGAGCGGGACAGTCATGAGGCTTTGCCAGATTCCTCCATCGCTCCTGTCTTTCTATTCATACAGTGTTATTTTGATCTTCACTGCTATAACCTGGAGACCCTAAAGAATGCACTTGGCACGCAGACAAGCTGCAAATCCCTGAGGCTGAGCTGCCATCAGTGAGTCTAAAATATGCTGTGATGCATAAAAAAGTTGAGGAAAAAAAACAAAAACCAAATCTTACAGCGAATAAAAAGCTATCGCACTCAGTACTTTTGCTTTGCCTGAGGATACAAATAACTTCAAAGATCTTTCAGAGAAAAAGCAAAGATGTGAAATTTATTTTCCCCAAAATGTCCTACCCTACCTCTTTTTGTGCTTCTTTTATTTCCAGGGATGAGTGCCGAACTGAATGCAGGACAACGCTATCATGTTTGGTGATTCCTCCACAGTCATGATTATAGTGCTGATCAAAGTAAGTGTGGACAGCTTCCAGCTCTTGCATGAGAACAATTTGACTGAAAAAGAAAAGTAAAAAAGTTTACCTAGGGCAGTGCAGCTGCACTATCAATATGACTTAGCTTTGCATTTTTACTGGCAATCCTGGCCTTCCAGCAGCCAGAATAATTAGGATATTGTATGCATATTGTAAGACAAATCCATCAAAGGCCTTCGCTGTGCATTTGCATTATGTGTTGTGCATTGTGTTTTCAAATTACCAGCCAGAGAGTGAATTATAGACCAAGTAAAATGAGTGATAAATGTACAAGCAGTCCATTCGGAAAAGCCAATACTTTCCCATAATCACAATTTTATTGAATCCTCTGCGAGCCATCAACACAGTTGTTTGCTGAGCCTTAAACGCAGATAACGATGCAAACGCACCATATCCAGAAAGAAGCCTTCACATGCTAATAGACATTTAAATACTCTGCATAAAATAGTTATACACTATATATACAAAAGACATATATCCACAAACATTCACATATGTACCTAGCTGTCTCACTTCTAACTTCCTGCTTTAAATTTATTCACCAGGTCTTTAAATATGTGTGTTTAGGCCTTTTATCCCCTAATGTGCCTTCTTTCGCTTTATCTGTGCCGTTTGTCATCTGCAGCAGCTGAAATCATCTTTATCATTATTAATGCAGAAAAGTTTTAGAGGCGTCAAACTTCAAACCAGCTTTGAATCAAACAAAAACTACACTGCTGTCATCATTATCAAAATGTCACAATGTACATCATTAGCTCTCTTTAATGATGATCTTTCCTTTTAAATAGCATGCCTGCTTTCTTTTTCTTTTCTTATATTGTAAACGTATGACTGACTCATTTATTATTAATTTGCTTTTCCTAACATTTAGTTTTATCTGCAAATTTACACTTTTTCCCCCTGATTGCAATAATAGCTGTTTAAATGTCATCATGTAATGAAATAATAAAACAAATCTAAGCAATAATGCCTGGCTGACTTTTAGGGCGGATGTACTCTGCCTCACTGAGTGTTTGGCAACAACAGTGGAAAATCAAGAAAAAAAGTGTTATAGGCTCTACAGGGAATGAATCTTCTGGAAGGCTCCTACGTGAATTAATTGGCAATTAGCTTGTAAAAAAAATGAAGTGAGTTGAAAGCAACGAAGATATTGCACTAATGAGAAATTACTAATGTAAAGATGGCTCTGAAGTGCCCCTGCAACTTGTTTGTCTATCAAACTGTTTTACAAATATAACATTTCTGATAGTTTTAATTTTGAATCAGGAGCAAAGTGCTTCTAAGATTTTTTTTTTTTGGCAATTTCACTGTTACTCTGGCAGTAAGTGTTCTCAGCACTAGCATGTGATTTTCTTAACATGCCTCTTCACTCCTGCGTTGATTGACCTACTTTCCGGGATGCTAATAAGTCAGGAGGGAAATGTTTGGTGTAGCCCTGTCGAATTTGTTCTCAGTGGACCTACATCACACTCCTGTCAGCCTCTTTATTGTAGATGAAGTCTCTTTTTTTTCTAGGTAGCAAGGTGTAACACAGAAATATGCTGACGGATGTATGCTTTTAAGATGATAAACAAAATGCCTTTTGGCATTTTCGTGAAGAAGCTGTACAGGTGGTAAGTTCAGCAACATGCAGCACTGTTTCATTCAAGTAGTAGGCCTAATCAATTTCAATCAAGGAAAGCATTTCATGGTTTGACTGACAGGGAAGCTGTTCACTTCAGTCACTTCCAAATAGCATGCCTAAAAATACCTATCATATGCAGTGGGGCTTGGAGAGGCTTCATATGCTAGTGCAAATAAGTTCAACTTAGAGATGTGTGGTCATCTGATTGTGCTGACAGCCACTGTGTGGGAAGTTCATGCTTATCTGAATAGAACCTGAAACCTTCCCAGTGGTTATCAAATTACAATGAAATGATACACTTGTAGAAAGTAAAGGTCCAATTTCAGATGTCAGATACCTCACTTGAATTTACACTATATACACTACTCACATAAAGTTAAGGATATTTGGCTTTTGGGTGAAATTTATGGAAAATGTAAAAAGTTCACGCTACAGTGATATTATATCATGAAAGTAGGTTATTTAACTAGAAACATGCAATGGTGATTTCCTCATCTCAAACAATTTATTGAAACAGAAGCCAACAACAGTGGTGGGTAAACCACAACAAAAACTGTCAACGTCTCAGTAATTTGTCATGCGATCTTGACCATCAATTACAGCTTGACTTCTGTGACTCTTCCAGTCTCCCTGTATCTCTGTTGCAACCT
>VUQH01054557.1:2087-18530 GCA_015106775.1 Etroplus canarensis | reverse complement strand
GCACCCCTGACACTCGTCTCCACCCACTCCACCCTGCCTGCACTCTCTTCTTCACCTCTCTTGTGCTCTGCCCGTTGCTTTGGATGGCTGACCTCAGATATTTAAACTCATGCATCTTAAGCTTGGTACATATTTTCATGTTCATGGGCTCCTGTGCTCTGATTAAAACACTCTAGCTTAAATAAACAATGTAATTGTTAAACTGGCAGTGAACCTATTGACCCTTTCCTAACCAATTGGTTAATATATTTATGTCTGTTAATTTTTTGTTCATCCAGCAGAAGAATTAATGAGCTAATGCCATGTCAAGCCATCTGTTGTTCAACATCTGTCTGTCTGTTCATCCACAATTCACAGGAATCCCTACTCCTTCTAGATTATTGGTTCAGTTTGAATGAAAATTGGTTCTTCACCCAAATTGCTCTCTTTCTGTACTTCACACATTACAATTACCTGTGAATTATGAGGGATTTTGACTTAAAATATCAGCTACAGTCACAATAACATTTGCCCAATATTATGCATAAAGAGGGCATTAATACTGAGCGAGTGTGTTCATCAAGGTGCCCCGTGGCTTCACAGTTCAGAATCAGAATACTTTATTAATCCCAAGGGGAAACTGTGTAATTCATGTGCATATCAAGGGTCAGTTAAATTGCCCACATTTCTTGAAATTGGCTTTTAATGTCATTAATTTTTTAATAATTTCTCTGTGGCTTTGCCTGCTTTCTAGGAAATGGCTGTTGGGTTACTGGGTAAAACATGACACAAGAAACCAGAACACACACACACACACACACACACACACACACACACACACACACACACACACACACACAAAATACATTTGTGAATAAATGAAGCTGTTTTTCTTTAGTTTTCAAGCTTGCTTTTCATGACTGGTCTTAGCAACTACTGAGAACTCTTTAGTTTCAGTTATTTTAGGAAAGAATGTATGTCGTTTAGAAAGGACACAATGCTCACTTTCACTGCATCCCCAGTGTGCGCTTTAGGCTGATTACACAGCGGCAGTGTACGTCCACTTCCTTTAAAATGTAAAACCAACCAAACTAGACTAAAACATTACAACAAGGTTATTGCTTTTGTTTTAAACACAAGCTCCCTTTGTGCATTGGCAGCTCTAACTTCTTGTAAAGAATGCAACATGATCCGTGAGCATGCTTTTAAACCAGATTAGCTGCAGTGGGTACAAGTGTACCAATCTCATGTCTTTGGTTGGCACTTTTTCTACACTGAGGTAATTGTTCTGCAGTGCCCTGTAGGAATTTGACCCGGCGGTACCTTCACGTAAACACAGAACAGGAATAGAGTTGCGGCCAGAGCTCTTTCTCTTCCCTGCAGTTACCTTGTTAGTTCTTGGGATGGCCGGCAGCTGCTACATTGCCGCCATGATAAAGACAAACAGCTTCTACAGGGAGCTTAAACTGGGCTTGTGGGACTGTGAGGAGACCAGAATATCTGTCAGTCCTAACTCATCCTGTCACTCCTGCAATAATGGCTACCGCTCTACGTCCCTAAGCACTTTTCTTTCTCTCTCCAGCTCTTCCCCCTTATGATGCCATCACACTCTGACTTTGATTTTATTCCCTCATTTTGTTGACTTGATTTTTCCCGCTCTCAGGAAAATTCTCGTTTATGTTTGAAAAGAGACATGAACGATACACACTGAATTTTCAAACTGTGCATGGGGCAGTGCTCATTTGGCTACCAACCTTTTATTTCTGATATGTTTGCATAGCCCTGTGAGCTCTCGTACTTATTTGGCTTTTACAAATATATGGGGATTGCTTAATGGAGTTGTTCAAAAGGATAGTGCTGTGCAAAAGTCTTGGGTCGCCTCTTATTTCTTTATATTTTGCTTCCAAGGAGCTAGGCTTTCTGCTCATTCTTTTAAAATGGTCTTGAGAAATATTTCTCCAGGCCTTCTGAAGGTCTTTTTAAAGTATTTATCTGGACATGGACTGCTTTTTCACTCATTTTCAGTCCAGTGGCACTGGCATGGTTTGCAGTGTCTCCTTAAAAGAAACTGAGGAAACTGGACAAGCGGGGGACAAAAAAGACATGGCAGAACTAAAGACTAGCTGAACAGTATCTAAAAGTCATGTCCTTAACAAATAGGAAAAAAAAAAAACCAATAAAGACCTGACAAATGGATCTTGCCTGTCAGCTGAGCCATCCACTGTTCACTGAAGGCTCATCAGAAATGGTCTCAAAGGAAGCGTGGCTGTCAAGAAGCCATTCTTAAGAAAGGGAAAAAGGGAGAGAGCAGTGGCAACAGGTCTCATGGAGTGATGAATCCAAATTTACATCTTTTTTTCAACTTGTCTTCAATATGTCAGGAGGGAGGTACAACAGTGAGTGTCCATCAATACAGAAAGCGCCTGATTGGCACCAGCTTCATTTGTCAGCATGGCGCTGCTCCCAAACACACTGCCGCTGCAGCAACAGCCTACCTGGAATGGAATATCAGCCATGGATTGGCCTCTCCAGAACCCAACCTTCAGCATCATCTTGACAAAGAAAAGAACCATAGAAGAGCTTTGGAATGTCCTTCAACAAGCCTGGAGAACATTTCCTGAATGCTACTTAAAGAAAGGACAAGAAAGATTATCTGAGAGAGCTCAGGCTGTGTTGAAGAATAAATGTATGCCAAATATTGACTCTCAACCTTGTTAGAATTGCGCAAACTTTTTTTTTGCCTTACGGGCTGTATTTCCATTTGCATCTGCCCGTCTCAATAGATCGTGGCACCTATTTCTCGTTTTCCTAACAAAATATAAAGAAATGTGTGGTGGCTTGAGACTTATGATGTATCTGGACACAAACTACGGTGATTTCCACATTTCCTTTATCAGGCTCGGGGAAAGTGTAAAAACTGAGTAACTTTTAATGTTTAAAATGCATCAACTTTAAAGTTTCAGAGCTCTAATGTGCAGCTGTTACATTAGAAATGAACAGCAGCGCTGAGCATTAAGGAAAATGAATATGTTAACTAAAGATAACAAACGTGTTCTCCCACTTGCAGTAACTCAGTAACTGTATGCAGCAAAGTGTGTGTGTGCATATGTGTGTGTGTGTGTGTGTGCGTGAGAGAGAGAGAATCTGGTCTTACTTGCAGCAACATTTTATTGTTACGTTTATATGTTCTTTATAGATTTCAAACACCTGTTGTTTTGATAATGTCCCTTCTATGAGAGTGCACACACACAGAGCCTGAAGCAGAAAGCCCGAATTAACAAAGACAGTTGATAACCACGTGATCAACTGATGTAAAGAAAGCCCGCCTACCCTGAACTTCCTTTGTAATATGCTGCTCTGGTCATCCTCTGACAGTAACATCACACAAGGTGCGGGGGACGGCAGTGCCTCAGTCCGTCGTGAGACTTAACCGGAAACCAGCAACCAGAGGGTTGCTGGGGGCTGCCAGTTGAACACCCGCTTGGACCCGGACCCGAAGGCCAAATCATGACCCGCTAATCCAAGACCCCATTCTGGACCCATGTGGATGAAGGAGACTGGAGGCCAGGCTGATGGCGGCTTACACCCTCCCGAGCAAAGCACCAAAACCCCACAATTTGCTCTCCTTGGCGCCTGTGATGGGCAGCCTTCACTCAATACCCACTTCTGCCGACTCTGCAGTTGCAGTTGCAGTTGCAGCAGACACGGCCTTGTTCCTGCCTGCATTTTCTTCCCGTATTCCATCTATGGGTGTAATTGTTAAGTGTATCAGGCAGAAACAATTGTTTATGTCGGTCACAGTGGTCACAGCTACATGTTATGCCAGCAGCTCAACACTGCTGAGTAATTTACAGCCAAGTCTGCAGTTTCATTCTCAGTGGATACATTAGGCAAAGGGGAAGCAAAGAGGAGGTTTACTCTGCTGATAATAAGTATTTGGTAGTATTTATAGGTGCTTGACTCCTTCCAGTCATTGCACAGTTGAAGTTCTTGATGAAACTCTCTACTGTCAAGATGCGTTGAGCAGCTTGAAATACACCATGTACAAAGATGTACAAAGTGCTCATCTGTCTGCAGATGGAGCTCAAAATATCCTTAATTACAGTGTGTCTGCGCTGCTCCTTTGCAAATTGACATGACAGTTGTTGTAGTTGGCAGTTATTGGACCCCAACCCCCCCCCGTGACCAAGAACTGGATAAGTGGAACATACCAGCCACTTCATTAGATACAGCTTGGTAGTGCTAGGTTGAACTTCTGCCTTCAGAACTGCCTCAGAGCTCCATGGCATAGATTCCTCCAAGGTTTAGATCCATATTGATGTGATGGCATCATGCAGTTGCTGCAGATCTGTCGGCTGCACAGCTGCAATGAGAATCTCCCGTTCCACCACGATCCAAAGGTGTTCTGTTGGATTTAGTTCAGCGAACTTGTTTTTGTGTGCAGGGAACAAGTTTGAGATAATTTGAGCTTTGTGACAGGGCAAGTTATCCTGCTGGAAGCAGCCGTCAGAAGATGAGTGGTCATGAGGGGTCGAGCTGTGTGTCACGTTGTTTATACCAAATCCTAACCCTACTGTTGCAGCAAATAGCAAGACTCGTCAGAGCAGTCAGTGTTTTTCTAATCCTGTACTGTCCAGTTTTGCTGAGCCCACAGCTCTCACTTTGCCGTCCTTGACTGACAGGAGAGGCACCCAGTGTGGTCTTCTGCTGCCCATCTGCTTCAAGGTTCGATGTGTTGTGCATTCAGATTGGTTTTAATGAGTGGCTATTTTAGTTACAGTTGTCTTCCTGTCAGCTTGAAGCAGTCTGGTGATTCTCCTCTGACCTCTGGTATCAACGAGTCAATTTTACCCAGAGAACTGCTGCTTCCTGGGTATTTTCTTCCTTCCAGTCTGCTCTCTGTAAACCGTAGAGATGTTTGTGCATGAAAATCCCAGTAAATTATCAGTTTCTGAAATACAGACCGGCCCCGTCTAGCACAAACAATGGTCCAACATTCAGTTTCATTTAAATCACCTTCATCTGATGCCCAGTTTGAACTTCAGCGGGTCATCTTCATGAAGTCTGCATGCCTTAATGCACTGAGTTGCTGCCAAGTTGTGGTTTGATTGGATATTTTCATTAATGGACAGTCAAATTGACCCCCCATATGTGAGGTACCATTTTGCTGTGGTGCCGCCCCAATGCTCCATCATTGAGTGGAGGTGTAGAAAACTGTATATCACACCACTAATCATTATTATAGACAAGCCACTGAGGGTTTTCCGTGTGTGATTTAAAGATAAAGTAGTATAATACTTCTGAATTGTTCACCAAGCAGTACTGTGCTGCGGCAAAACTCGAGCCACGTCGTTTATTGCAGTTTTTAGCACTCTGTGGCCACACACCAAAACTGAGCTTAAAATGAATCAGGATCCTGTATTGTTCTTTTGTCTGTATGCCTTTGCCCACTCGGGTTCTTCCTGCGTGGAAAAATGCACGGAAACATCATGGAAATTTTAAACTTGGCTTAGCTAGAGGAGTTTATGTATTGATAAAAGCAAAATGTGACCACGTGTGGTGTGCCTTGTCTTCGCGAAGTGATGAGGAAACTGATCTTCCCCACGTTCACGGCTGAAACAAACAGAAGATGTCGACATTTATTCTAGTAACCTCATAACCGGGCTTTACTGTTTAAATTCCTGCTTTCTGTAAGTCGGCAGAAAGAAGTGGTGACAAATCTATTTTTGCAGGGGCTTTTAGCAGAGACTAGACACTAGGTCCTTACCTTCAGAGCACATTAGGCTGAAAGGTAAATAGAGAGAATGAAGTGATGCAACAGAACAATGTGAGCCAGAGTGCGCTGCAGTGCAGTCGGGGCTTCAGAGTCGTAGCATGCCAAACCTCAAGTCACCGGAGCTCTTATTACGTAACTACTCCAAGTGCGGCTCTTCTTTTTACTACTTCCCTAGGCTATTAAACGCCTCTTCACTTGTCTAAAAGAGATTTATTACCTTTAGAAAAAAGTGCACATTTGCTGTTTCTCAGTTGTTGCTCTCAGGGCATCAGCAGGGCTTGTTATTTCGAATCCCAACTTCGCAGCTTTGTCTTCATCAGTCGAAATTTCCTCTCTTATCACCGGGGGAATCCTAATAACTCTTCATCACAGTCGGGAGCGCTTTAATGGCAAAGTTTGGGATCTTAGTGCAGGGCGCACAGAGTTTAAAATGATTACAAAGGCTACATTTTTGCCCAGTTTTGTATTAGATTAAATAAACCGCTAACTTTATTATGTTGTCATTTCTGGGGTGTGGCGTTCCTGTGGTGATCTGCGCGGTTTGATTTCAGCACACTTACCAGCGTGATTTCTATTACCAAGTATCTATTTTTAGCAGCAAAGCTCAGATAAAGCCTACTATGCACTACTCACGCCACATGAAACTTTTTTTTTCTTTCTGTGCTTAAGTGATTCAATTTTTAATACACTGGCCTTACTGAGTAACGGCGCACGGGCTGATCTGTTTTCACACCAGAAGGAACTGGCTTGCAGTTGGCTTGGCGTGTTTCATCTTTGAGGTATTCATCCTTGTTCTGCAGAGTTTTAGAAACATAAATAAACGAGTAAACAGGGCTCGTGAATGTGTTTTTTGGCCAAGAGGGGCTGTTAAAGGCGTCTGCTGGGAGGCTTCACATGCTGTGCTCGGTTTTTTGGGACAGCTTGTATGCTGGGAGGGACAGACTTAAGGGCTAAAGCCTGCAGACTGGGAGGCTTTTACCAGCCTTCTATTGGATTATTCATGTGACCGAGAATAAAAAGTGGATGGGCGTATAAGGTGAGTTAGTGTGTGTGTGTGTGTGTGTGTGTGTGTGTGTGTGTGTGTGTGTGTGAGACCGACACTTACCTTACCTTAGTGAATAAAGTAAATGCCAAAGGCAGAGTTTGAAGACTGAGAAATATCACTGCACTGTGCACACAGAGGAAACATTGCCACGTACATTAGTCCAGTGGATACATCAGTGCTGTTTTAAGGTTCCAGTCCTTCGCCTTACTATTTTTCCTGCACATAAGAGAAATATGAACTCGCTGGCCAGTTCATTAGATACACCTTGTCAGGACTGGGTTGGACCACCTGTTGTTTTCAGACCTGCTTAATTCTTCATGGCATGGATTCAACAAGGTGCTGGAAACTTTCCTCAGAGATTTTAGTCCATATTGACGTGACGGCATCACACATTCCCTGCAGATTTGTCAGCGGCACATCCATGATGCGAACCTCCACGTCCCAAAGGTTCCTCACTGGATTGAGATCTGCTCACTGTAATGGTCAAGAAACCAGTTTGAGCTTTGTGATGTGGTGCCGAGTACTCTGTGGTCATAAAGGAATGGACACGGTCAGCAGCAATGCTCCACAGTGCTTGGTTGGTACTAAAGTGTGCTAAGAAAAATCCCCTACACCATTACACCACCACCAAGAGCTGCTGATACAAGGCAGGATGGATCCATCTCTTCCTGTTGCTTATGCCAAATTCGGACCCTACCATCCAAAACGTTGCAGCAGAAATCAGCAGTCGGCAGATCAGGCAACGTTGTCCAATTCTGGTAGGACCATGCAATTTGTAGCCTCCTGTGTGGCACCCGGTGTTGTCTTCTGCTGCCGTTCGGTGTGCTGTACATTCATACTGTAGGTGCTCGTCTGCGCCCCTTGGTTGTAATAAGTGGTTACTTGCTTTGCTGTTGCCTTTCTGCCAACTCAAAACAGTCTGTCCATTCTACTCTGACGTCTCTCGTCGGCCAAGCATTTTCACCCACAGAACTCACTGGATATTTTTTTTTTCCTTTGTGGAGCGTTCTTTGTAAACCGTCATAATTAGCCATGGTAACGTACAAACCCTGTTTTTGTATTTCCATTTATATTTGCACATGCTTCAACAAATTGCTGCACCAATTTCCCATTTTCCTTGCAAGATATAAAGAAGTGACTACTGTAGGATTGGTCTTCACGACTACTACCTCTACTACTTCCACCTCTGTTATCATGTGCACATGACTGCGCTCACACCCAGCTGATGATGATGATGATGATGTAATGAGCGAGCAGACAGCAGAATTGTCAGAAGCTCTTCCTAACAGGCTGGTGACCAGCAGCTCGCTCAGGGCAGAGCACCCACAAAGCTTCATCTTTATTCTGTTCACTCACAGCAGAGCAAAGTTAACATGATAACAAATTAATCGCCGAGAGGAGCTGATTTCTACCCTCGGTGCCTCCCATTGGAGGAAAGCTCTTTCCAGACGCTCGAGGCAGTTTCCTTATATTAGGCACAGATTTTTTTGTCTGCCAGGCTCTTGGGCTGTAATGGAACTCTTACACACAAGAATGCTGCCTTTAGTGGTGTAGTTTAATTGATATATGGACCTCTGTGGATTTCTATACCTTTTCAGTATGTTAGTAAAGTTAGACTGCTTGTTTTGTGAGGTCAAGATCCACTTCTGAGACGTGCAAGAGACTTTTTGTGCGAGATCTGAATTTAAAGTACTTTTAAAAGCTAGGTATTAAGCAAAGTATGTAGAAAGCTCTACATACAAAGCCCCCACCCACCCACCTTGCAGTTGACAAAGCATGTTTCTGTGTTTTGGAGTGGAGATGTTTGTCTTTTTGTTCATATCTGGGATTAAAACAACAGAGAGAGAAGCAGAGGTCTTGAGGTCATTTTGGCTGCAGATGTGTACTCCTGAAAACAGCATCATCTTTATTGCACACCGAAAAAAAAAAAAGCTGTATGTTGTAACCACACATTTCGCAAAATACACTATGTGGGCAAAGGTTTATGGCCACACCTCTTAATTATGAATTCAGGTATTGCATTGCCACAGGTGTATAAAATATAAAGTCGAGCACCTAGTCATGCAGTCTGCCTTTACAAACATTTGTGAAAGAATGGATCATTTAGAAGACCTCACTGATTATGAGCGTGTTACTCAACTATTATTGCAAAGTGGAAGCAATTAGGAACGACAGTCAGTGACAGACCATGCAAACTTACAGAGTGCGTACATGTCGCCGACACTCTGCAGAGTTCCAAACCTCCTCTGGCATCAACATCAGCACAAAAAATGTGCGCTGGGAGCTTCATGAGATGGGTTTCCACGGCTGAGCAGCTGCATGCAAGCCTTACATCACCAAGCGCCATGCCGAGCACCAGATGGAGTTCTTTAAAGCACGCTGCCACTGGACTCTGGAGCAGTGGGAACATGTCCTGTGGAGCGATGACTCGTGCATCTGGCAGACTGATGGATGAGTCTGGGTTTGGTGATTATCAGGAGAGCGCCACCTGCCTGACTGTACTGTGCCAGCTGTAAAGTTTTAGTGGAGGAGGTATCATGCTCTGGGGTTGTTTTTCTGGGATTGACCTGGGCCCCTTTTTTTCCAGCGAAGGCAAATGTTAATGCTTCAGTTTACCAAGACATTTTGGACAATTCTATACTAACAGTTTGGGGAAAGCACTTTTCTGTTCCAGGATGACTCTTACACAGTGCACAAAGCAAGGTCTATAAAGGCATATTTGGATGAGTTTGGTGTGGAAGAACTTGACTGGCCCCCATACAGTCCTGACCTCAACCCCATCAAACGCCTTTAGGATAAACTAGAATGGAGGCCCTCTTGTCCAATGCAAGTGTTTGACCTCACAAATGTGTGGACGAATGGGCATGAATTCCCACAGAGAAACTCCAAAATCTTGCAGAAAGCCTTCCCAAAAACCTATGGATTTCTAAGGAGATGTCATAAAAGCTCCTGTTAATGGAATGTGGAGGTGGTCCAATACTTTTGTCCAAATAATCTCTCATCCCATTTGCAGACACACAGAGATGATCGGTTTGTAATCTTCCGCCTTTCTCATTTACAACAAAACATCTGTTCTCACAAATTACTTTGTGTTCACCGATCAGTACGTAGCCAAACATTACTATGAACTGATTCAGCAGTTTATTTATATCTATTACCATTACCCCTGGGTTAATGGAATTCTGGGACATCTTACATTAATCTAAACCCTGGTTATCACTTCACAGTGGTACAATCTAAAGTAGGCTAAGCCCTTGTTTGGCCGGACTGTTTGCTCCAACTTTTCAAGGCTAAAAATAGCAATGTAGAATGTAACCGTGGGCTAACTGGCATATTGTGAGAGAGGAAGAAGCCATATCTCAGCTCACAGAACACAATGTCTCTAGGCTTTTAAAACAATTACACATTTCCCACATGATCCCAGTTTCCAAAGTGATTTTAGTATGTTATAATCTGCCGCAGCCTGTTGTGACTTTTACAGATGTCTGGATCTCATGTAACACCCTTACCAGATTTCTCCAGGGTCATCCAGACGTGGGTGACTTTTACATTCATGATCCTTTCCACAAGAGTCCCGTGATGTGGAAGCTACTGTTATGTTATGTTACCACTGCTTAATTTGTATACAAACATTAGCAGTACATCGTAATCTTGACTGAAACTCCCAACTTTCTGTTACTGTGAATATGGAACACTGTTTTGCTCATCCAGCTGAAGGACCGATGAGCTCGTACCATGAGGAGGCAGCATCTGTCTGTCTTCAATCCACAAGAATCACGGGCAACGTTTACAAGACGGTAGTAAGGACGTGGACATGTTCAGAGGAGGGACAGTGGACACATTGCACAAAGGATGTTGAGGATGGAGCTGCCAGACAGGAGGAGAAGAGGAAGACCACAGCAAAGGCTCATGCGTGTAGTGAAGGAGGACATGCAGAGGGTTGGTGTGAGGGAAGAGGATGCAAGGGATAGGATGAGATGGAGGCAGATGATCCGCTGTGGCGACCCCTAATGGGAGCAGAAGAAGAAGAAGAAGAAGAAGAGAGTTCTCACAAAATACTCAAACCTGCACACAATGGTCACTTAATGGGTCGTCACCCAAACTGTGCCTGAGGTCGAGTTCGCATTTTCACAAAAATTGTTGCTCCTCATACAGTATTGGTTTGGATGATAATGTTCATAAAATGAGTGTTTGCGTGTGCCCCTCTGCCATCTAGTCATAAATGCCATTATTAATGTCTTAAGTTAGGTTAGGGCTGGTCTACGGCCGTGGTGTAGGCACAGTATTGGCTCCTGGTTGGCAGTAATAGGGCAATGACCTCGTTTGCCAACACGATCAGCAGAACTTCCTCTTTTCACGCGTGGTATTCCTCTGTTGCTATTCCTATTTGTTTTAGGTTCTCATCTTTTATATGGTAGCTTTGCCACACATGTTGCATACCACTATCCTGATGGATGCTGATGATCATGATCATGGAGGGGCCCTGTTGGTTGACCCCCACATCAGGAAGGCATGGTTCCTGATGATGAAGAGTGGGGACGTCCGATTCCTCCTCCCCCTGGACCACCATTATCCTCTCACTAATGTGGTCAAAGCTGTGTCCTTCTGATGCGTTCGAACCTTTTCCTGGTTTTTATGGTCATGGTTACTACTGACCATGTAGTCACGATACACCTGAACCCAAACACTTTCATGTGGTGGTGAACAAGATGAATTTATCCTGGATCTGACTGCTTGTGAGCCTCTCTGACGTTTTAAATGGATTTGAATTCTCATTACTTTGTGCAGTACGGTCGACCAATGACAAGAAAACCCATCCCTTTCTTTCTGTACTTCACACATTACAGTCACCTGTGAACTGTGATGACGAGCTGCTGCTGCGTCATTGATCTTTTGTTTTAAATCCACTTACGGACTTGAAAGACATTAAAAATCGTCTCAGTCTTGTAAAGACAAACCATTCAGTTCAGACCATTTGATCTCTGCCAGTTTTTATCAGCGCTCACATCTTTCTGCCTCAAAGGGGCAAAGACAGCCTAACAGTCAGCTCGAGCTAAACTTTGTCACCCACCATCATTTGTTTTGCCTACAAAAGAAAATAAAAAAGTTACTTTAGATGCAGTTAAAATATTTCCGGTTGAACTGAGCTATGACCTCATCAGCAGCCTACTATGAACCTCTTGCAGTCATTTCCTTGCTTCTCTTTCTTTCCTCAGCCTTTTGCAACATTCAAATACTGAAGTAATATTGAATACGACTGTTTAAAACCAGTCAGTCATATCACCACGCCTTTCCTTTCTCTGGTTCTGCATTTTTCTTAATTTAGGAGTTCCCAAGCAGGCTGGAATTTGAATAATTAATAAATGTGTGTGGAGTGTCAGAATGAGATGAAGGGAGGTGGAAAATCCTGCTGTTTGTGCATTGATGCTTGCAGTTTGTGTGTCACTGAAAGCCGAGGGGTAATGTTACTGTAAGGGAAGGTATTATAAAGATGTCACTTCATCTTACCATTAAGACATTAATATAACAAATGCACTTTCCAAAGTACTGGAGTATAACCAAGAGAAGACCACTGAGGTGTGAAGAGAATTCGGTGACACTGCACTTGTGCAAGAGTGAAGTTATCGAATATTTTTGGTAGCATCTCTTCACAGATGCTTCCTGTGCACTCGTCTCACAGCTGTCTAGCTCAGAGGGGGGCTTGATCTCAGGAAAATTAGGTTGTCGCTCTCTGGCCTTCTTGCTGCAGTTGGAAATAGAGGAATGCTTTCGCTTTCATGTTATTGATCTCAGAAATCTGTGAATATCTTTTCAGTCCAGCAGAGCCATTGTCATTTGTGCTTCTTGAAGCCTAGTTCTCCACCATTACCAGCGGATTTGACAGGATTTCAGACTCTGTCACTGGCCTCATGAACAGTAAGTGAATTTGGTGTTGGATCCTTGCAGGTAGTGATGATATGAAGTCATCTATTGACCTTCACACCCACTTCATACCAGAGGTGAAAAGGATGTTGTCTTTGTAGTTGTAATTTAATGTGTTTCTCAACTCTCGCTTGCACTTTCTGAAGAGACTATCTAAAAATGTGTTTTTATCCGCCGTATGATGGCGGAATGACATGTTCAGACAGCATGTCTTTAGAAGCAGTTCTGAGTGGCCAGAAACTAATCTCTAACTGCAGTCAACTTCACTTCCTGCTCGTTTGGTTGGTTTTCACTTGTTGAATCTTATAATCAGAAAGATTAAAGTCCTGCTGATAATTGTCTTAGCCAGTCAGGACTATTAAATTGTGTTGGTCTGAAAATACCCACACTGCACTGGCTTTAGATCTTTGTTTTGTTGCACTGGCTGCATCCTAATATTGGCTTAGTGTGCTTAAAACAAGCTATACTGTACGTCTAATGTGGATGAATACACGCTAAAATTAAAGCTGAAAGCCAGAACTTTAATCTTTTTAATTTTCTCATTTGGTCATTCTTCAGTTTCATTTTGTGTCTGCACTATTTAGCGCTTCCCAAGTTTATAGCTTCGTTTTGCATGTGAAAAGGCTTCATACAACAGTGATGAAATCATTAAGGGTTTTTATGTGCCTAAATTGAGCGCAGCCTAATAATGGCATGTTTGTGTTGGTCCTACAAAATTATAATTAATGTTGCTTCAAAAGAAGACTAATTACATTTTTTTTCTCTTGTCATAGCTTTACAGCCTACATCTAATCAAACTGACTTTTTTATGTGAACTTTAAGACAGCTGCGTCTATATTTTTTTTACTGAACACTGACTTTTGGATTCACATGGGACACAAACCCCAGTCTACCAGTTGAAAGCCCTCTATTTGACCCTCTCCGCAAGTACAAACTGCTACCTTTGTGGATTTTGTCACTCTTTATACTCACCGACTTTGTCTTCCTGGCTGTATTTATCTTTAGCAATCATTGCACCGCCAAGCTGCTTGATTTGGTGTGCCAGCCGTGACTCTGCGACGAGGAGGAGGAGATGGGCGCCGGGGAAGAATAAAAATAATAATAAACTTTTTAGCTGAGGAGTAACAATAGTTGGTTGGTTTGTTTGCTCTGCAAAAGCCCCACTAATTATTTTTTTCATTCATTTGTATATTTTATTAGTGGTATAAAGGGACTACATCTGACACTGTGTTATATAACCGTGTGAAAAACTGCTGCCGTTAACCAAAACCTTTGGTGCTGTTGTTACAGCAAACATCCTGACCCTCTGCACACCCAGGAGACTTTTGTGAAGTGGTCCCAGACAGGGGCTGTCCGTCTAAAAAGCTTGGATTTTGTATTGAATTCAGTTAATTTCCCAAAATTTTTACCTCTACCATTTAAGCACCCGAGTTTTGACATTATTGTCAAAAGCAGTATTGCATATTATACATAATATGAAAAAGCATAACTGGGAGCCTGCATTTAAATGTGCACATGTTGTAGGGAGATACCACCTCCTTTTTCTGCTTCCTGTGTAGGAGAGCTCCTGTGTGAGGCTGTGCGCTTTAGTGCCCGTTGTAGCGCATGTGCATACGTTGCATGTGTTGTGTGTTCGTGGGTGACTGTGCAAGTTCCGCTGGGCAGGGAGTCTGCAGGAGCATTAGGGATGAGGTGCGGCAAAGAGTAGAGCAAGTCATCCGTGCGCGCAGTCTCATTTTCTTTCTTCTTCCCCTGTCTGGTAAATAATGAATTGCTCAAGTTAAGAGGGAAAAGCAACCCTTTTTTTTTTTTTCCTTGTGTGTTTTTCTCCCCAGAGATGCTGGAGCTACATTAAATAAGATGAGGGAGGATTTCCTCTGTAGATTAGTTGCTGGAAATGAGAAAAACCAACATGCTTTTGATAGGAGTTGGACTCACTAGTGGCTGTTCTTTAAAATCTTTTTTCTAATACTGCAGCCGTTAAAGGCAGTTTGTATGCTATTAAAGTGACTTGCATTAATTAACCCTCCATTAATTAGGTTGTGTTACACCCTAAAATTTAAACTGATTTGATTTTATAGCTGTAAGTCTCTTACTGTATACCTCTATGAGCTTGGACCATCTGGCCACTGGGTTTTTTCTCTTCTTCAAAGCAAACCTGCTCCAGCTGCTTCAGGTTGGATGGGTTCTGCTGGCGTACAGCAATCTTTAAGTCATGCCACGTGTTCTCAGTTGGATTGAGGTCTGGGCTTTGACTAGGCCATTCTGGCGCATTAACATGTTTCCCCTTAAAGCGCTCCAGTGTTGCTATAGCAGTATGCTTAGGGTCATGGTCCTGCTTGAAGGTGAACCTCCATCCCAGTCCCAAATCCCTGGAAGACTGAAACAGGTTTTCCCCCGACAACTTCCCTGTCTTTAGCACCATCCATCAGTCTGAACAGTTTCCCATTCCCTTCTGATCCCTAGAGCATGATGCTGCCACTGCCATGCTTCACTGTAGGGATGGCGTTCTTGGAGTGATGAGAGGTGTTGGGTTGGCGACATATGAAGTGTTTTTCTTGGTCAAAAAGTTACATTTTAGTCTTATATGACCAGAGAACCTTCTTCCATATATTTGGGAGTCTCCCACATGCCTTTTAAAGCTTTTTTCAGGCCATCTGTAAAGCCCAGCTGTGTGGAGTATATGGCTTACAGTAGTCCCATGGACAGTTACAGGGGCCTCCACTCTGGAGCTGCCCAGCTCCTTCAGGATTACCTTTGGTCTCTTTACTGCTCTGATGAATTCCAGCATCCCTGGTAGCGTAGTGGTTTGTGCATTCGCCTTTGAAGCGAAAGGTCCCTGATTTGATTCCAGGTGGGGACACAAGCCCCTCTCACCATGGAAGGTTGCGTCAGGAAGGGCATCTGGCATAAAACCCCTGCCAAATTACCAATGCGGATTCATCCGCTGTGGTGACCCCTTGGCAGAGAATACAAGAGAGCAGCTGAAAGGTACACACACTGCTCTGATTAATTCCCTCCTTTCCTGGTCTGTGAGTTCTGGTGGACAGCTCTCTCTAGGCAGGTTTGTGGAGTGACCTATTCTTTACATACTCCTTCCAAATATAATTGGGGGGATCCTTTTGCAAGCCACTGAACATCCCTGTGAGCATTTTCTGAATGCTGCATTTGCCAAAACAATTATTGGATTAAGAGGTCATTTGATCAGCCCAGTAGTTGCAGCATCTCAAATTCGGCACCTCTGTGTTTTATATTTTTAAATGGTATTTCATTTTTAGCTCATCTGGCTGAAGGACTGATGGGCCAGTGCCACGGAGAGGCATCCATCCACTACTCCTGCAGTACTGGTCAGATTTTAGTGAAATTTAATAATCACCCTATGGGTCTTCACCCAAATTGAGCACCAAGCTCTGGATTCATGAAGTAAACATTAAGTAGTTTTCTGTCGGCTGGAAAAGTGCTAAAAATAATTAGTTGCAACCCCACTGTGTCTCATCCACAGCATCACATGCAGTAAGCACATCACTCGGCAGCTGGCAGGGTGTTACCATATGTGTTTGCATTTATTGTGTGTGTTTGGATGTCATTTTGAGTCCCTGTCTGCATGTTTGGATGTAGGCCCTCTGTTGGTTACTCCTTGGTGACTGTGTGTGACAGGTAGGATTACCTGGAGAGGCTTCTCTTCTCAATACTTCAGGCCTGTTTGGGATGTGTCATGGGG